>JASDQU010105737.1:284111-294940 GCA_032191745.1 Picea mariana | reverse complement strand
TCCCTTGCTGCCTCACATAAATGGGAGGTCCATCAGATGGATGTTAAATCTTCCTTCTTGCATGGAGATTTGAAAGAAGAAATCTAGATGGAACAACCTCATGGATATGTCCAGAATCACTCTAGCCTTGTTTGTCACCTAAATAAATATCTTTATGGTCTCAAGCAAGCTCCCTGAGCTTGGTATGCCAAAACGGACAGCTTTCTTATTGCCACTAGATTCTCTAGATGCCATTCTGATACTAATTTCTATACCAAGAAAGTAGGAAGCCATCTCATAATCCTTGTCCTTTATGTTGATGACCTTATCCTTACTGGAGGTGACTCAAAACTTTTAAACCATGTGAAAACTAGCCTTAAGAAGAAATTTGAAATGACAGACTTAGGCTTTTTGCACTATTTCCTTGGCCTCCAAGTTTTGCAAACCAATGAAGGAATTTTTCTTTCTCATTCTAAGTATGCTTGTGACTTTCTTCGTCACTTTCACATGGATGATTGTAAACCAACCCATTCTCCCTTCAGGTCTAGAGTCAAGCTTACTGCCACCTGTACTTCTCTTGAAGTTGATGCCACCTTGTACCGTCAGTTAGTTGGTAGCCTCTTATACTTGAATCATACCCATCCTGATATTTCCTTTAATGTTGGTCTTGTTGCCTGGTATATGCAAACACCCCATGAAAGCCATTAGAAAGAAGATAAAAGGATACTTCTCTATGTTCATGGTACAGTTTAGTTCAAGATACATTACAGTTCAGGGGGTACTCCTTTATTGGTTGGTTTCACTAATTCAGATTGGGCTGGCGACCCTAATGATAGGAAGTCTATTGCAGGTTATGTTTTCAGCCTTGGTTCAGGACCTGTCACTTGGGCCTATAAGAAACAATGAGCTATTGTACTTTCTTCAGTAGAAGCATAGTACCAAGCATCGGTAAATGCAAGTCAGGAAGCCATGTCGCTTCGACAGATCCTTTCAGAGTTTGGATTCCAACACCATCATCCGACCAACCTTTGTTGTGACAATCAGAGTGCCATCAAGATCTCCAACGACCTAGTTCAACATCAGCGTAGAAAACACATCGAGCTACACATGCACTTCATCATAAATCTCATTCATCATCAAGTTATTAAAGTGCTCTTTTGCCCTACAGAAGATCAAGTCGCAGACATTTTCACAAAGTTTCTTACAAAAGCGAAGTTTTCCAAACTTCGATCTACATTAGGAATTCAAGAAGTTGTCATTAAGGGGGGATATCCTCTATTGCCTCCTTCCTTATCTGATTGTGTCACTATTTTAAATACTTCAATCCTATCCCAAGTTGTTCTTAAGGGGGGATGTTAGGATATTTAGACACTTAGGATTTAGTTAAGATCTACTTGGTCTATTGTGTCGTTAGGTAAATGTGTGTTTCTTGAGTATGCATTTGTAGTTAGGAAATCTGACGGTCACGATATGTTCCTGACATAGAATGATCCGACGGTTCATACTCTCCTCAATCTTAATGGCCATTGATATGTGGCTTAACAACCGATTGGTCCATGATCTATATTTAAAGAGTATGGAGAGTCATTTGTTGATGATCGATTGTGAGAATCTCTCTTGTAAAATATCTCTATAATATTTTTCTTTGCATTAATAAATTGCTCCAAGTGGTCGCGTTGGTTGGGGTCGTGGATGTTTCCCCGTAGGGGTATTACCACGTGAAAACATCAATGTGTTGATATTTGATCTGGTTATGTGAGTGGATACTGAAGGTGTTCATCCTCTGTTGGAATACCTGTGTTGTCAAACAAGAAACACACAAGATACTGGCAACGAGAGTAATTTTAGAAGATAAAATAATGCTCCTTAGATCCTTCAAAGAGATCAGAGGAATAGAGTGTTGGTTTTGTTGTTTTTCTTTATATATATGATATATGATCAATACATTATTACAATGATGAGTGTTCCATATATAGGGAACATATGGTGACCATCCATGAAAGTAAGTGTCCCTTAAATAATCAATAACTACTTATTATTATCATTTACTTATTATATATGATATTTAATAATCAATAATTATATTATTAATTATTATTCTAAGAGAATGTCTTCCTGATATTTTCAAAACATCAACACTCCCTCTCAATGATGGAGACATCCTTCATCATGCCAATCTTGTCTCTGAAGTATACAAACTTCACCCTAGACTCATGAAACTTGTCTGTCAGTCTTGGTAGATGTCTCTCTCCCACCTAAAACGCGGAGAAACTCCTTCTGCAACTCTCCCTCTGAGCCAATTAACTCTCTCTAAGATCAGGATCACTCTGGGTTTGCATGTAATGACATATAACATCTTGAGTCTTTATCATTCCTTGTCAAATCACCATGACTAGGACAAATACCACACCAGGAACTTTCACCACAAGTACACACTTGTGAGTGAATGTTAACCTGATGCTAACTGAAACGTGGAAAGAACTTCAAGCACCTCAAGTCCATATTATTCCTTGTCATGATCAAGGAATGACTACGTTTGGGCCCATTTACCAGAAGTGCACCTTTATGATAAATGTATCCTATCTCCCTTGGTCTGCAACCCAATCTAGGAGAAGTTACGCCCGATGTCGAAACATCAACACTCCCTCTTAACTAGGGAGGAATATTTCCATAATAGTATACAACTACTGTCTAGAGACATGCAGTATCTTCCAGTGGTACACAACCACCATAGTAGAAAAAGGTTTGTCACACATGGCATTCTCATGTGGACTTCTAGAGGCTACACCGTCTAGAAACAATAGGGTCAACTCCCATAGTTGGTGACATCAAGGGTCAACTCCCTTGACATGTCCTCATGTGATATCCACATGGGACATTGGGATATAAGCCCAAATTCACTTATCCCTTATCGAATAAGTGTCTTCACAGATCAACTCAACTCAATTCACAGAGGAGTACGATCTGGAGAATGTTTGTCACACATGACACTCCCATGTGGACTTCGAGAGGCTACACCCTCTAGAAACACTAGGGTCAAATCCCATAGTCATTGACGTCAAGGGTCAACTCCCTTGACATGTACTCATGTTCTCTCCACATGGTACGTGTCCTCATGTTCTCTCCACAAGGGACGTTGGCCTATAATCCCAAACGCACTTATCCCTTCTCGAAAAAGTGCCCCACTTATCTCTTCTCGGATAAGTTTCATCACAGATCAACTCAACTCAGTCATAGAGGATTACGATCTGGAAAATGTCTCAGGAAGTTGCAAACATCAACACTCCCTCTCAGTGATGGATGCATTCTCTGCACCATGTCTCAGATGTAAAACACTAATACTTCCTTCCTCTGCACCATGTCTCAGATGTAAAACACTAATACTTCCTTCCTCTGCACCATGTCTCAGATGTAATGGTACTTGATCTCAATGTGGTTCAATTTGTCATGAAACATTGTATTCTCTGAGATCTTCACACAACTTTGGTTACCATAATGAATAATGGTGGAATCTAGCATATATTCGGATAAATATGCAAGGAGATTGTGAATCCACACTTCTTCATAGACTGACTGATATGGATTTAGGAGCGGAACAAATTGATTAACAGACTGAATACAATAAACATAGAGATATGGAGAATAACACAAATATCTAGTGAACAATATCTTGTATTAAATAATGAAATAGGCTGAAACTGTAAAACTGTAGAACTGAAAACTTGCTTGAATGGCGATAGTTATCTCTGAGAAGAGATGTGGTTGCTACTCACATTTTTCTGAGCAGAATGTATCACAATGAGGCTCCATAGGCCTTTTTGATATTACTCATGAATTTCAAAACCCTAGACATCCAAAAACTAACCCTAGAAGGTGAAACACCAAAATTTATGTGGGCCCTATAGGTAAGTTGGTGTAATTTGGTACCTCAACTTCCTAGAGCCGTAAATTTTGCATATGACCTCCATTTTAGGAATGTGATAGCCCATTGGAAAGGTATTTCAGAGAGCTACACATTCCACCATCAAAATTTGAATCCATCTCTAGTTTGATTATGGTGAGCCAAAAAAACAACGTTTAGGGCCCCAAAATAGCCCCAGAAGTACAACAAGATGTGTTGACATGAAAACATACAAAATAATCCAGTTCGATTAGGTGAGAGGCCACTTGTATCCACCTGGAGGATGTGTGGGGATTCAGACATCCCCATAAGTGTAGAACCCACAATTACAAAGGAGGACAAAAGAACTTCTTGAACAAAAACGAACACGAGGAGTCAGTTGGAATAGGTGGGTGGCCACCAATATCCACCTGGATCAATCCTCCCCCCTTAGGAATAAATGGTCACCATTGTGTTGAGTTCCCCCATCAGGTGAGGAAAATTTTGTTGGATTTGGCCTCGGGTGATCCACTTGCCTTGGTGCAGGAGTTTCCTTGCCTTGACAACCTGATAAAGTTGGATCCACTACTAGCGAGTGCCCTTGACCTATGTGCCCACAATCTGATCAGTGGATTCTTGTTCCATGTAGTCAGGGTTGAGCTTTGTTGGTGTTAGTTGTTCTGCAATCTTAGAAGTGTCTAATAATGGTGGAAAATATGGTCGAAGGAGGTCCACATTGAATACTGGATGCAGAACAAGGAAGGGTGGAGTGTTGAGCTCAAAAGAATTTCTACCCACAACCTTGGTGATAGTGTAAGGCCCATAACGAAGTGGGAGAAGCTTCCAATGGGGCCCAGTTAGATGATCCTTCTGTATATGTAACTATACTTTGTCGCCAACCTAAGACAGGTGTGCTACCCTGTGTTGATCATGGTGTTGCTTGTACTTAGCATTGGATTTCTGCAAAATCTCTTGGACTTGTTGGCGGATGTGTTGATTCTACTCAATGAATATAGTGGCTTTGTTGATCGTAGAATGATCAAGAGAAGTGTTTGTTTGTGTGGTGGCAAGAGGGAGTGAAACATCAATGGGTCCCAAGGGTTGGAATCCCAAACCCACCTAAAATGGGATATGGACGGTGGAACTATGGAGAGCCCTGTTGTAACTGTGTTGGACATAGGGAAGAATCTCATCCCATGTACGTGGATGCTTAGAATTGTACATGCACAGGATGTGCACAATCATCTGATTGACGACCTCGGTTTGGCCATCAGTTTGGGGGTGGAAAGTAATGGACTTTGTGAGCTTGGTGTCCAACAAAGACCAGATACTTGACCAAAAGGTGTTGAGGAACCAACCGTCTCAGTCGGAGATGATGGTCTGTGTTATCCCAAAGTGGACCCACACTCGCTCTAAGAAGAGATTGGCAGTCTTTGTCACTATGACAGTCTTCTTACAGGCTATGAGGATGGCCATCTTCGAAAACCGATCAACGACCACAAACGCATAGTCATTTCCTTGCTTGGTGGACAACAAGCCAGACATGGAATCCATTGAGATGGATTCCAAAGGTTTCTCGAGAATAGGAAGAGGGGTATATATGCCTTGCTTATTGATGGTTGGATTGGCAATGGCATAGGCAGTGTAAGATCTAGAATACTTGTTGATGTCCTGTCGAATTTTTGGCCAATACAAATGTTTCTGAAGAACGAGCACAATTTTATCTACGCCAAATTATCTTGCCACACGACTGTAGTGGGCTTCCCAAATAAGCTTTGCACACTCGCTTGTAGGAACACAAAGATGGCCCAGGTGGCATAAGAGTCTGTCCTAAATGTGAAAATCAGTGACAGTTGCGCCGATACCCAAGAGTTGATATGTGGTGGTGAAGTTCAGATCTTGTTGATAAAGTTGGGGCCACTCAAAGGCTTCATGTCCATAGGAATGGATCACAGTGATGAGTGAAACCACATGGGGCCAAATGAGGCAGTCAACGACACGATTGTAGATACATGTCTTATACTTGATGTTGAGATGAAACTATTGCAGGTAGGTTAACCACTTATGATGGCGATCGTTCTGCAATTTCCCTTGTGTTTGTATGAACTACAGAGGCTTGTGATCAATGTGTATGATTGTCTCTTTCCCCATAATGTAATGTTTCCATTAACGACATGCTTGTACAATGGAATGCATTTCCTTGTCATAGGTGGGGTATTTCTGGATAGTATCAGAGAGTGTCTCACTATGGTATGCCACTGAATTCTCATGTTGAGTGAGAATTGCGCCCACAACATATTCAGATGCATCAGTCTCAATCTCGAATGGTTGTTGTAGATCAAGAAAGGAGAGTATTGGAGTTGAGCACAAGCAATGCTTCAGATCATCAAATGCTCGTTGTTTCTCCTTCCCCACACGAACTTGTCCCTACCATCGCCCTTGTTCACCTAGCTGAGGGCCCATGCAATATGGGAGAATCCCAACACGAACCGTCGGTAGAATTTGGCTAGCCCCAGAAAGCTCAGAAGCTCAGTCAATGTAGTCGGTGCAGGCCTTTCACAGATGACTTGGATCTTAGCTGGATCAACATGTACCCCATTCTCATCAACAATGTAGCCCAAGTATTGCACCATGTTCATGCCAAAAGACCATTTTTCCAAGTTGGCATACAACTTGTGTTGTCGCAGAGTTCTCAAAACCTGCTGAATATGCCACATGTAATCTTCCCATGTCCTGTTGAAGATGGGGATGTCATCCAAATATACCACCACAAAGGAGTTGGTGAAGGGTCTCAATACATCATCCATCAACCTGATGAAAGTGATTGGTGCATTTGTTAAGCCAAAGGGCATGACCAGCCATTTGTAGAGACCTTCTTTAGACTTGAAGGTTGTCTTCCATACATCAGTTGGTTCGATGGGAACCTGGTGGTATCCAGACTTTAGGCCAATCTTGTTGAAGAAATTGACCCCCTTGAGTTGTTCAAGAAGGTCATCGATCCTAGAAATGGGGTAGCAGTTCCTGACTATGATTTTGTTTAAGTCTATGTAATCAATGCAGAGTCGACAAGTCCCATCCTTCTTCTGCACTAGTACAATCGGTATTCCGCAAGGGGAGGAGTTGGGTATGATGTGCCCCTTTTGAAGAATATCTCAGATCTAATGTCTGATTTCGTCACTCTCCATCAGCGAGTGTCAATAGACTGGTCCATTAGGTAGAGGTGCGTCGGTGGTCAAATCAATTGGATGCTTGACTTGGCAATGTGTCGGTACCCATGTAGGCGAGGAGAATATGTCTATGTATTCTTCCACGATCCCGTCCACTTGATTCTGCTGCAAAGAGAGGCACTATGAAGAGGCCATGGATGTGGCGGTGATATTTTTCTTACTATGAGCACGGATCACAAAGAAGATGAACTTTCCGGTCTGTGAAATGACCTTACTACATTTCTTAGAAGAGATTAAATAAATAGCAGTAGGCGAAGCTACCTCTGGGATCCTGTACAATTGTTTACCCAAAGTAATAATAACGCTACGGGGTCTAGACTCATACACATCATGACGCTTCCACAAATATGGTTGTCCTAAAAGAACATCACAAACTTAAAGGGGAGAAATATCACAAAACACCTCATCTTTGAAAGGCTTGATGTCGTAGGGAAGACAACACTGTTGGCTGACACAGAGATCTCTTCATTGGTGAAGCCAGCCGATGGTGTAGGGTTGCGGGTGTGGTGTTGTTGGCAGGTCCAACCACTTAACAAACTCTGCTGAAATTGGGTTCTTCTGACTACCATTGTCGACAATGAAGTGAGTCGTAGCCCCTTTGACCCACATCTGCGAGTGGAAGAGGAATTCCCCTTCCTCTGGTTCTTCTGGTTTGTTCAGTCAGACTTTGGTGGTAGAGATAATGGCATTGGGTTCAACATCGATAATTTGCTTCCCTTCTTCAGGATTTGACTCGAAATCAGAATCGGCCTATGACTCGGAAGCCTTCAGTTCAACCTGTTGAAATAATGTAACTGCAAAGAGTATTCTAATTATTATTGATATATTATTCATTAGATCAATCCCCTTTTGAGGATTGATCATGTCGAGTATTGTAAATAACCAAATCCCCTTTTGTGGACTGGTAAACCTTAATTGTAATAGGCAGAATGAGAAGTCGCCCCCCAGATTAATTAAATGTGGTTATAACCACCCAGATTGAGAAATCGACCCTTCCAGTGAAAAGTCACCTGCCAGATTGTATAAATAAAGAGGCTAGCACCTCATTTGGACACACTCACTTGTTCATCAGTGCACAAGTTCAGAGTTGTAGTTTGAGAAGAAATAAGAGAGAGAGAGGCACATTCTTGGGAGGACTTTCTGTATTTTTTTGAGTTATCTCTTGGCATTGTATTGGCTATCTATATTAAGGAATTTTTTGCTGGGTTTTCTCCCCCATGAGGGTTTCCTGGGATAAATGATGTGTCTCTTGTGATTGTGTATTTCTCAATGATCCTATCTATTCTATTGTTATCTAGTGAAATGAAAAGAAACTCAATAATATCTTAAACCTTAACATGGTATCAGAGCTAAGCTGAAGAGAGCATCTTTCACAAGAGAAAGTGAAAAATGCCACTGTTCTCGTACATGAAAATTAGGGCTTTTTGTTGGAGAAGTATTTCAGCCCCAAAACCATATAGAAAAGTGCACCCTTCCTCAAGGATAATTTTGGCATCCTCAGCGCAACTTTTCAGTGGCTAGATCTCCCAGAAAGTGAAACCCTAGTTTTCACAAAGTACCAGAAGTACCAGAAAACCAAAGTACCAGAAGTACCAGAGTACCAGAAGTACCGGAAAACCAGAAGCACCAGTCCATAAATACGTATATCAAGTTTGGAGGGGTAAAAGCTGGATTTTCTTAAATCTAACCACACCAAGCTACTCTCCTCAACCAAGCACACCTCCTCGTAAGTTCATAATTTAATTTTGAGCATTTTCATTTTTGGTCATTTTCCTAGCCCCAGGTAAAATATGTATGCAAGAACTAATCTTGTTGACACGCTGGTAGGTGTGGAAAAATTCCATACCTAAAAGTATAGGATTGGTCTCATTCTTGAAGAGAATGACCTAGCAAGATTCGTCAAAGAAGAAGTACCATAGCCTGTCGATGCTACAGATAAATCAAAACACCACAAGGACATAATTAGGGCCAAAAGAATCATTGCGGATTCGATCAAAGATCACTTGATTCATCAAGTGTCATCAAAAAAGACTCTGAAAGAAATGTTTGATGCCCTAACCAGACTATATGAAGGAAATAATATAAACCGGAAGATGAATCTAAGAACTCAGCTCAAGAATACAAGGATGCAGAGAGAAGAATCAATCCAAGAATACTCTCCAGATTTTCTCAATTCAAAGAACAACTAGAAGCGATCAAATATGCTATAGACGAAGATGAACTTATAATGACGACCCTTAATGGTCTCTCAATACCTTGGGATGCATTCATCCAAACCATTTTTTCAAGAAAGGATAAACTACTATTTGACAGTCTGTGGGAAGAATGCATTCAAGAAGAATCAAGAGTAGCTAACTAGGAAGATTTTCTTTCAAGAGACGAAGATCAAGCCCTAGCTACTCACACTAAAGGAGGAAGAAATAAGTCTTACTTCTAGAAAGAAACTCATAAATATTCTCACCCCCAAAACAAATTCAGTCATAAAGAATCTCAACCAAAGAGATTCCAGAAGAAAGGACAAAGAAAAGAAAGAGATTATTCATCTGTCCAATGATACCATTGTGACAAGATGGGACATATTGCAAGACATTTTCTAGCTAGACGAGAAGAATACAAGAGGAAAAATAAGAGACATCATGCCCATGCAGTTGAATATGAAGAGCCACCCACAAAGATGTTAAGAGAACAAATTAAAGACTATGTCTTAATCTCAGCCCTCTCAGGATCGATAACACCTGGAGAGCACACTTGGCTCACTGATAGTGGTGCTTCCAAGCACATGATAGGTCAAAGAGATGTTCTCTCTTACCTTTCAGAAAATAAATTTTCTCAGAAAGTTACACTTGGAGATGATTATCAATACCCTATCAAGGGAGTGGGAGAATCAAACTACAAGCTTAATTCAGTGACTCCAATGAAGATGAAGGACGTACTCTATGTACCAGGTTTGACAAAGAACCTACTCTCCATATCACCTTTAGAAAATAAAGGCTTCAGAATTGCCTTTATAGATGGAGAAGTTCTTATGTGGGCTAAAGGAGAAACCATGAAAGAAGCGTTCGTCATTGGAAAAGAAGAAGGTGGCTTGTATAAACTAAGGGTTCACTTAGAAGCAGCCATGACCTATGCCATTGAGAATCCATGTGAACTTTGGCATAGAAGATTAGCACACATCAACTACAAGGAATTACCATATGTATGCAAGGCAGTCACAGGTCTACTAGAACTCAAGGTTGACCATGAAGGTGTGTGCGATGGATGTGCACAAGGGAAGAACATCAAGAACCCCTTTCCAAAGAGAGACAACAAAACAAAAGGAGTACTAGAACTCATTCACTCATATGTGTGTGGCCCAATGCCATTATCCTCCATCAGTGGGTATGTATACTATGTATCTTTATTGATGATTATTCTTGTAAAACCTGGGTTTACTTGTTGAAATCAAAAGATGAAGTGTTCAGTAAATTCAAGGAATTCAAAGCCTTGATAGAGAATGTTTCTGAAATAAATATCAAGATACTCAGGTCAGATAATGGATGAGAATACACCTCAAAAGAGTTTGTAAAATATTGCAAACATGTCGGGATTAAGAGGGATCTCACCACTCCTTACAATCCTCAACAAAACGGTGTGTCAGAAAGAAATAACAGAGTGATAATGGAAGCAGTGAAGACCATGATCCATGATCAAGATATTCCAATGTGCTTATGGGCAGAAGCAACAAAAACAACAGTATGTGTACA
>JASDQU010105737.1:250279-261107 GCA_032191745.1 Picea mariana | reverse complement strand
CAAAATTTGTTTTTAAATGTGAAGAACCATGAGTGGTTTTAGATATGTACAAAAAAATGTTTTTAAATGTTAATAACTAAGAATGGTTTTACTTGTTATAAAAAGGTAACAAAGTTATTAGCTTTACTTGTTATTAACTTTGTGGTTCTTACTTTATTTTGCTTGTTATTAAAAGGTAACAAAGTTATAATTGGTGAGTGACTCAAAGGTTATTTTAGATTGGTTTATAAATGAAAATGACTTAGAAGTGGTATCTCTTATGCCATGGATGACAAGAATTAAAGTGCTTAAGATGAAGCTTTATTCAAATAAAAACTCAACACATATACAAAGCATACAATAAGGAAGTTGATCAACTTTCAAAAACAACACTACTACACAGAAAACTTTCAAAGAATGAAAATCAATTAATCTTACATAGTTGCAAAGGAAAAGAAATTAATCTTCTTGTTTTGTTTACTGGATATGTATTTTTGGTCGTTATATACTACATAGTATAAACCTAAATGCTTATTTTTGACCGTTATATACTACAGAGTATAAACCTAAAAGCTTACGATTATGTTGATGAAATACCTAATGAGAACAGATTGTATGCTCACTGGTACTAAAGGATCTGATAGCTTTGATCCATTTTGATTCTGAAAAAAACTAGGAATGGTTTTACATACACTAGCTTTAAGAGTAGTTGCTGGTGGGGTGGGAATTAATGGGTTGTTTTCAGGGAAGGCTCATAAGTAAAGAGCAACCATCCATCCTAGTTCGTTGCTAGGTAGGTTAGTTCAGGTAGGCCATTTTGTGTATTTCTGATTTGCACCTTTCTGCTTATTCTGAAAATTCTTTTGGGGCATAGTAGTAAGGGGCCTCTTACTTTATGAACGAGGCCTTTCTGTGATTTATGTAAGAAGTAAACACCAGGAAAGTGGTCAAGCTTGATTGATTTAAAAGAGGGAGTAGAAACTAGGTATGGGTAAGACCTTTAGTTGTATTAAACTGATCTGGTAATTCAAGAATATGACATGGTGATCAAACCTACTAAGGTAATTAAAAGGTTAGGTTGACAAAATTTATAGCTGAGATTAACTTATAAGGGTTAATCTGATTTTTGACATAATAATAATCATAATCTATTTTTAAAGTCATTGTTAGGTCAAACATCAATATCAATTGATGTAATTGGTGTATGAGACCTTTTAGTTGTTTTAGAACAAGAGATCTGACTGTCCAGTCATTTGACTATTAAAATCTACAGAAATCTACATAACCTATTCTCTATATGTTTGAATCTATGACCTACAAAAAGAAAAACATAAGTTCTTAAAATCTCCCACTAATTATAAAAACACCCTGATATATATTCTTGAAGAAATTCCTTTAAGTAGGCGTGCAGACATAAGGGTCGAACAGTAGAACTAGAATTGGACAACTGAAACTGACAGTGAGCATTGACCCTAGGTGGGCCGAAGGCCGATCCGATCGGCCTGGACTGAGCAAAGAAGAAGTGAGAAGGGGGCCCTAGGTGGGCCGAAGGCCGATCCGATCGGGATGGACTGAGCAAAGAAGAAGTGAGAAGGGCAGGATTCAACAGACGACAACAACTTTACTTTAGGTACTTCTATACTGGGCAGCGGGCTGATCAAAATAAAGAGTTTAATCAACAGAATCATAATCGACTGCTAGGCCTGGAACTATCTCTGTTATTGATGATGGGTCGGTCACACCTGTGATGCCTATGAAACAAAAGAAGGAATCGATGTCGTGTTCGATTCGGGGGTCCCGATTACTTGTTCCGATGAACCCGGATATGGAACTGGATCAACAAGTAGCTTTCGAACGGCTGCTGGTGGAACTGCTGGGGAGACTCACAGAACGAGGTTACCTTAGGCTGGCCGTGATGTTGATGGTTATGGATCAATAGCTACTGCCTTTTATACTGCTACCTTTGTATTTTATACTAGCTATGAATCCAGGCCGGCTACTGTAAGCTCTCAACCTGGCTAGAATTTTGAAGGTAAACAACTTCTCCAAAAGGTGCTTCAGTGGGATCTAGATTCGACCTGAGTGAAAAAGTGATCAGCAAGCCACTTACTTCTTGTAGTAGCCTTTCAGATTAAGTATAATTTATGTTATTTAAAATGTATAAATAATTTCAGTATGCTGAAAAATCTTTATTAGTAAAATTATATAAACTTAATCATTTCAGATTCAACAATCTCTCACTAAATTTTTAACAAAATTAAATAAATAATATTAAAAAAATAATTAAAAATTGAAAAATTTACACTCAAACAAAACCTACAATGAACAAACAACACCTTTTATGAGATGATGAACAAACAAAATCTTTTTTGATACAATGAACATGGATTTCTGTTTTCTGAGACAAACAACACCTTTTATGAGACGATGAACAAACAAAACCTTTTCTAAGACAATGAACAGGGATTTCTGTCTCTTTTAATTTTTTAAACAAAACTTACAATGAACAAACAAAACCTTTTCTGAGACAAACAACACCTTTTATGAGACGATGAACAAACAAAACCTTTTTTGAGACAATGAACAGGGATTTCTGTTTGAATATTTAAAAAAAAAAACCTACAATGGACAAACAAAACCTTTTCTGAGACAATGAACAGGGATTTCTGTCTCTTTTATTTTTTAAACAAAACCTATAATGAACAAACAAAACCTTTTCTGAGACAAACAACACCTTTTATGAGACGATTAACAAACAAAACCTTTTCTAAGACAATGAACAGGGATTTCTGTTTTCTGAGACAATGAATAGGGATTTCTGTCTCTTTTATTTTTTAAGAAAATAAATAACTAAAATATTATTATTAAAACATAATAAAAACTCCAATGAATAAATTCAAAATTCGTTTCAAAATTTACCAATAAAAACCATTACCCGTTCTCAACAGAGTTTATAGATTCAGAAAGCTGCTCCATGTTGTCCTCAAACAATAGTTGTGTCCCTCTGTACTTCTTCAGTTACTCTCGGCCGAAGTAATGACAATATTATCAAAAACACATTTACAACATATAATATGTTTTCAATTTATAAGTAAAATGATCTAACATAGGGGTTTCGTATATCAATTTGGTGTCTGCCTTGGTCGTGTAACATAACCTTAACTTATTTAATGTATTTAATGTCGTCTATATTTTAATGTCAAATTTTTAATAACATTGATTACCACATTAATTATAATATTTCCAAATTAAATGAGAGTAATTAATTAGTGAAAGGTGATTTGTTTGCTTTATCAAAATTAATATTGGAATTGTCAAAACCATCAAATTTGTAAGATTGTTTGGTTTTGAAATACCTACCTACATACCCTTTAAATAAAGATTATTGATGGATAATAAAAATGTTGTGTCCAATAGAACTTGTGACTTTGAAAGTTAAAGTAAACCCTTAAAGATAATGCACTAATCAACTAAGTCAATACCTCAAATGTATATTTGAGCCATATTCAATTTCACATGAAAATCAATTAAATAGTAGAAACTATCACTTTAGGGTAAACTATCACTAGAATCCTGCAGCTAAATTGTTAGCTCAAAATTTTACATTGTTTAAATCACATTTTTGAATGCATAAATTCATTCAACACCCTCAAAAAAACGGGGAGACACCCACAATATGTAATCTCAACCACCAAAATTTATAATTTCCTGAACTTTTAGTTGAATTTTGACCAAAACTCATCTAAAAAAAATTGAACGTTTATACTAAGTCTCCAATAAATACTGAATATTTAAAAGGGGTTGGCTAAAATTTCTAACATAGAGGTTGGCTAAAGCTCTGAGTGGGCCTAATGGTTAATAACATGTGTTTCCTCTTAAGAGGTCACATGCTCAAATCCAGAGGGGGGTAGGGTATGTATACCTTCGTAGACTTTACCAGTCAAATCGCTGGGGGGAGGGGGGTCCCTTGTCCCACAAACAAGGGGGTCTCATACACCAATTTGGTGTGCTGACTTGGTCGTGACCTTAAAAATAGATTATTATTATTATTATAAAAATAGAAATTAACAAAACCCTAATCTATTTAATGCCGTCTATATTTTAATGTTAAATTTTTAATAACATTGGTTACCACATTAATTATAATATTTCCAAATTAAATGAGAGTAATTAATTAATTAAAAGTGATTTGTTTACCTCATCAAAACTAATATTAGAATTGTCAAAACCTTCAAATTTGTCATATTGTTTGGTTTTGAGCTACCTATTCATGTTGATAACCTTTAAATAAAGACTATTGATGGATAATAAAAATGTTGTGTCCAATAGAATTTGTGACTTTGAAAGTTAAAGTAAACCCTTAAAGAGAGTGCACTTAATCAACTAAGTCAACACCTCAAATGTATATTTGAGCCAGATTCAATTTCACATGAAAATCAATTAAATAGTTCAAACTATCACTTTAGAGTAAACTATCACTGGAATTCTGCAACTAAATTGTTAGTTCAGAATTTTACATTGTTTAAATCACATTTTTGAATGTATAAATTCATTCAACACCCTTAAAAATAGGAAAAACACTCATAATATGTAATCTCAACCATTGAAATTTACAATTTCTTGAAATTTTGATTGAATTTTGACCAAAACTCATTTTAAAAATAAGCGGGAAAAAATAAAAATAAAACTTTTATACTAAATCTCCCATAAATACTGGATATTTAAAATGAATGTGATTGAAACAACGAGACAGCCACCGTAATGGAATCTGGACATCCATGATCAAATTTAACCGAACAATTATTTTTTATTTATTTTTGATATTTTTTAATAAATAACAACCTTCCTTACAACGGGGTTGCGTTGGAAGTGTATTCAAAAACAGAAGAAGCAGTTCGAGTCAGAGCCATGGATTTCCAGCTCATTGCCGGACAACTATACAACCTGGGTACATATGAAATAACTAGCATAGCCGCTAACTCGCGGTTGAGAATGTCGAAAGGTATTGGCTGAAAATCCGTGCTTCCAATATAAAACATATGTGGTAATCCATAATCTGTCTGTGGTAATATGAAACGTTTGGCTGCACGGTTTAATCCTACTTAATCATTTAAACGTGGCATTTACATATCCTTACAGTAATTTTTTAATGTGATTAGGTAAATGTTAAAAAGTAAACATGTTAACGGATGCCTTGATAGATGCAAGAAAGTTATGAATAATAAATTTGACCCATTGATTTTGGAGGACGACTAAGAATATGCCAGTGTCTTCAATGCATAGCCATCAGATTAGGGTTTAAGGTTAAATAACGTTAAAAGATCATTAATTGTGCCCATTATCAATAGATGTACACCTTTCGACGTAATTAAGAGATACTATTAGAGGGAGGGTGATTTATTAATTTTGATTATTTATTTATTACGCCATTCTTTTTTAGGGGGAGTTCACTCTCGAATTTTCGTCATCTGTTCAAAGCCTGTAATAACTTGCCACTTGTTCATTAACCTTTCGTCAATATCGTGCCTCCACGTATCTTATCCTTATCTTCTGCTTGACTGACTTCCCCGACTCCAATGCAACAATTGCTAGGTTCCTTCTTTATCACAACTTCAACAACTTTGCAGGAATGACATAGGCGGCCGAATGTGGATCGATATGTGTTTCAATGAGATTTCTGAGATAAAACACATATCTGGACTTGAATTACATTGCTTCATTCAAAGGGGCTCTAAGGGCGGTTCGTTGCACCGTCGTTTCGACATTTGATGGAGCCCGACAGTGTTGCTAGGTAGAAGGAAACCGCTTTTCTTTTAATTATAAAACAATCAACTTAATTCGGTGATACTAAAATCACACCATGTTTGGTGTGAGTGGAAATTACAATATAAAGTTATTTTTACTACTATCTTATCAAATGGACTTTTTGAATTACGATGTTGTCCTCTCTCATTTGTTTTCTTTGTCATTGTGAATTCTACGTGTTATTAGGATAAGCACGTATCTTGTGCGTGTGTTAAATGCAACATGATCAATGTGATGTGTTATTAGGAGAACCCACATTGAAGAAGGGCCCATTTTCCTTTCCTTTTCTCCTTTGATGACTAAAGGAGAAGGTCAATATGTGAGGTCCTTACCATCTAAATTGTGGATTTAGATTAGTTACAACATCTGCAAAAGTTTAAGTTTTTCACACTGTTATTTATTCTAAAATATGTAAGTCTTGTTTGCATATGTAAGCAAGGGTTCTTTGAGGCACCAACTCATCTAGTATGTGGTTATTGTATCCAACATGCATACAATCAGATATTTAAAAATAGTTAGGGCATGTATTACTCTTATTTTATTTATTTCTCTGAGACCACCTCAAGGGAATGAGGACACCTTAAGTGGAACTTTATGCAACGAGGATCGTCACTACATGGTTCTTATTAAATATTAGTCCACCCACATGCTTGTCGATGTCTCTTTCTTGTCTCTTATGAATTTTAGTGATAAACATGAGTTGTTTAATGATAACTTCAAAAATTAAATCGTTCATTATTATTTCATTCTTTAAATGATAAATATATACAATCTGAGTGGACCTAATGGTTAAAAACATATGTTTGAGGGGTTCCCTTGTCCCACAAAAAAGGGAGTCTCATACACCAATTTGGTGTTATATGGACTACCATAAATAATATTGTTACATGTATAATATAGGGTTTAGAAGAGCACACAATTATCTCATACAACTTGTTTATAAGGAGAAGTGACGAGTATCACTTTGCCTAACCTATGGGTAGGAAAATTTACTCTACATCGAAATCCACATTCTTCCCAAAAATTCAAAATTTAATATTCAATTGTAAAAATGATCTTAAATTTTATTTAATATATATATTATTTATTTTATTTTAATATCTATATTGTCATCCCTCTCAAAATGATCTTAAATTTTTCAAAATTGCTGAGAGTTTCCGTATCTCCAACTAAGGATAATTTTAAGGATTAAAATTTATATAAAAATGTAGAAACATTGACTAATATTACTTGGCTCCACCTAATTTTCATGGAAGATATGAGGTAGAACCATTGAATACTTAAAAAAAAATGTCCTATATTGATTACAATGTAAAGGAGGTGCAATTTTTTTTTTTTCCTATTTTTAGAGTGTGATCTAATTTATTATAATTTAGTGGGTAAATGGCACTAAATTATAATAAATTAGATCACACTCTAATTATATCACAAATATCATTACTTGATATTTGCGGAGGTGGGTTGATTCATATTTTTAAGGAAAATCACTTTACTTGAAATGACTTGGTGGGTTTTAGATTTTCACAACATTAAAAATCCAGTAGAAGAAACAAACCTCGACCCACTACTCCAGGATGGATTGAGCTTGTTTTAAACGATGAAATAATATTCAAAACAATCAATGGGTACCTGTTCTAACATGCCCATCGTTAGAACTAATATCATGTTTTTTTTTCGTGTCCATGGGGTCCGAACTCTACATTCATAGCTCTAATGTTGCATTCTAAAGAAACATATAATGGAAAACAACTCATCAATGGCATTTGATTGAACAGAAAGAAGATGTATAGGTTGGATATCACATCGACAAGTCATGAAAATGAAATGTATGAGCATCCACTTCATAATGAGAAAAGAAGGGACAAGACTCTGCCAAATAATGACAACAAAATTTGTATAGGACAAGATTTCCATACAAATCTTTACAATTATTAATAAGAGTTTTACTTACACAAATGTTCATGTTTTCAACTCACACATCCCATGCATTATATGTAAAAAAAATTAAATGTGAAACAACGTACAATTACAACTATGACAAAGCCTTCCAAGATGGAGCAGACAACTTCCCCATTGTTGAAAGGCATTAATAAAATATTTAACTTTTAGTGGCAAGGCTATGATCCATCGAATTTAGATATATCATAAATTTGAACTCAACGCACCAACGCAACTTTAACTTATGTAAAAATTTCCCTACTTTTACACGCAGGAAAGAGTACCACAGACCTAATAGTCAAGATAACCGTTGATGGGTAGTTAATGCTCATCCCATGATCTATCAACTTTGTTTCAGTTTCACATGAAAAGGATAACTTTAAATGTTCCCCAATTGTAAAAAGGGCTTGAGCTGCATCTATTTTTCAAAACCGACAGTTTCACATCACACTAAGAACTTGCATATATTGCATTCAATCTTTCATCCTGAAAATCATGTCCTGAAACTGAAAACGTTCAGACTATTACAATGCAAATGTTAAACAACCCATAGCATTGACTAACCAGAAACACATATGAATAGAACGAATCATAGAAAAGATTATAACTGTAGTTTAACAGACCATATTTGGGAATGGAATAAAATAGACAAACATATACAACGAATAATATACAGTAATAACACAACGCAATTTCAATGGAGAATGACTAGCGTATCTCAAAAATATCAAAAGTAAACATGGAGGAACATGCACTTACCAGAAAGGAAAAGAAAAAGGGTTTTGGGCTTGCCATAATATACCCTAATCGATCACATCTGTTGTGCAAGGCCTTCCGATGGAGATTATTTATTCAATCGAATATCAACCCTATTGGACTTTGGAGTGAAAGTTTAGGTATTTCATATCAGAGCAAAATGCGAGTCAGGAATGGATTGTAGATGGATCTTACCCATTTACATATTTTCGATGGAATCTATCAAATGTTGGTTTTGTTTAGATAATATGGGATCCTGTCATAAGTGTCTTCATGTGAGCTTAAGGGAACCAAGCACGAAAGAAAAACATGTGGCTTTACACTTGTAACATAAACCATGCATACCTACAAGTGTAACACCTATGCCACCTACAAGTGTAACACCCGGATCACCTGTGTCACTGCATAGCTAGCACACATGCTTGATCTGCGTAAGATTCAGATCCTCATCTTTCTCTTTGTACCTCTTGATCCAAAATACTAATTCAAAATCAACCCTCTAACGTGTGATAGATGTTATTGGGTAAGGATAATTATAACGGATATGGTGTTGATGTAGCTCGTTGACCATGTGGATGTTGTTAGGAGCCTTGAAATCCAAGTAACATTGGAAATATACTAAGTTGGAAGCAACATGCCTCCTTAGGGCATTATGGGTTAGATTGATAGAAACAAATTAAATGGTGAAGTGGGTCCATTTGGATGTGAAATAGGAAGAAACTGCTCAGTTTTGTCCCAATTTTTATAAGAGTAAATGGTGAAGCGTGCTCGGTTTTGACACTATTTTCCTTTTATTCGACTTGGTGCTATCATTTACCATATATTTATATGGAGAGGATCTACTAGATTCAAACAACTACTAAAATGGATAGTGTTTAACATTTTATAATTGTGGGAGAAGGTGCTTCATAGTTGGAATTTATCTATTTTGATTTGGTTTTTAATATATATATATTTTTTTTTTTTTATTTTTTTTTTTTATTTTTTTTTATTTTGGTATGTACTTATGACCAAGTTGTTTCAGTAGTATTGAATTCACATTCATTTTCATGAGTCTCAAAATAAAGTACTTTATGGTAAGGAAACACTTATCCATTAAAATAATAAATGTAAAATTCATCATTTCAAATTTGATGCATACAATTTACCAAACGAGACATAAGGAATAACTTAAGACAATTAAGTATAAAATGAGTTAAGAAATAGGTTTTGCCTATTATTAATATTGTGTAGTTGTGAAAAAACAATTTTTTTAATGGAGATTATATCTACAAGTTCATATTTTGAAACTGATGAGGGTTTAATATATTTTGGTGTTTATTATTTAAATTTCTAAGAACTTAATTTATATAGATTTGTAAATTTTTGAGACATTATTTCATGTTTTGAGTATTGTTTTTTTTAATAATTTCAATATTGTGTTTTTATGGTATTTAGGAATATTTTTAATGTTATGTTTTTAAAGTATTTATGGATATTTCATGTTTATGAGAATTGGTGATAATGGATCAACAAAAAATGTTAATGGTTTCTCATAAACTTGGAATAGTTAATCTCTCATATTTTATAGTCATTAAATATCATGGGTGAAATAGTTAATCTCTCACATTGTAGCACCAATTCACATAGACATGTTACCTTTCTCTGTAACATTTATTGAGATGTGATTATTAATATAAAATAGAGTTTAGTTTTTACAATTTTAATAGAAGGGGTTTTTTGAAGTCTTAATAAAATCGATTATGTTTTGATAATGATGAGCCAATGAGTTAATTTTGGTGTTAGTTAGATTTCATTAAAATCCGTTGATTTTGGTGTTAGTAGTCATTAGGTGTTACAAACATGCATATTAAATTTCTGAACACAATGTTGGCATGCAACACAATTTAGTTAATAGTTAACTAAATATGAATTTAAAAAAACTATTTTTTAGATTTATGTGAATCCTTATTAGGATAAGGTTGAGATAAATCTTGTAATAATATTGATAAATTGGTTACATAGTGTAAGTACAATTTCATTCCTTAAGTAAGGTGAGTAATAATAGTGCAACACAATGTAGTTATTTTCCAACATATATACTGATTTTGTTCGTCGTTCCAGCTATTCGAGGGTATGGGAGTTTTATGATAAAAATGTTTTTTGGTATAAGAATATTGGGTGGAATTAATTTTAAAATATATATATATATATATATATATATATATAATTTAGATTTTAGTTAAAAATTATAATTTTTTATTATTAAAATTTTGATTATGAAAATTTGTTTTTAAAGAATTTAATTTATTTTAAAATATATATAATTGAAATTTGTTAATTGGGTTTAGTCCAACAAGTTATGGAAAAA
>JASDQU010105737.1:222745-249868 GCA_032191745.1 Picea mariana | reverse complement strand
GTAAATCAAAAGATCTTTGGATATGAAATTAAAAAAAACTCATCTTTGAGACTCTTGTCACTCAAGTTATTTTATATGGATGTTAGGTTTTGGGATGAAGTATTTCTAGAGAGTCTTGGAGAAAGAGCAAATCCAAAAGAATTTTATAACCTACAATCTCAAAATTAAAGGATATACACCCTATCATATTATAGTCATATAAGAGAGCCTTTCCATCTCAAAATTAAAGGAAATACACCCTATCATATTATAGTCATATAAGAGAGTCTTTCCACAATTGAGAGCATGGCTATGACAAGGTACCTAATGTATAAGAACAAGTTAAACAATGTGGAAGACAAGAGGCTTCCGACCACTTTTGGCTCAAGCACGATGCAGGATGCCCAATCTAGGCTAAACCATTGGGGCATAAAGGAAGAGATCCTATTGCACAACAAATATAATATTAAAAATATTATAACAACAAAATTTAAAGATAAATTGTGGCATGATAAAGAGCTATAGGAAAGAGTTAGAGGTGATCAACCCTATTATGGAAGATCAAAAGTATCTCTACGTCTTCACTAGTGTAAAGAAAAAAAATATCATGGGATGAAAGACTATATCACCTTTGTGACACTAAGGCTATTGAAAATGAAAAATACTTTCTCTTAGAGTGTCTAGCTTATACCAAGATTAGATCTCACTTTCAAAAGATTTGTCACACTACCAACCTTCCTAACCTTTCTTTTAAAGCATAGAAATACAATTTTTTAATAATCGTTTACCTTTTCACCATTATCATCATCAATATCAAGAGATTTCCATTTTAATTTCTTTTTAATTTATCTAAATATTTAATATATCTAAAATTATGAGAAATATAAGCAGATTATAAAAACACAAAGAGTGAGAGAAAAATGTATCACAATTATTTGGTGACTTGGAATTAAAATTAATACATATTTACAAACCCAAAATAAAAACATAAAGATAAATACAACACAAATTTATGTAAAAAAAACTCATAATATTCGTTGTAATAGTGTACAAAAACCAAAACAAACTCTAACTAACTACAATATTGAATCCCTAACAATTGAAAGGGTCAAAAGCAGAACATAGACAAATAATCCACAAAAGTAATTGTATTACTTGATACAAAATGTTTACATATGCCTCTATAAATAGAGGTCTTTAGAAAACTCTTGAGCGTCCAGAAGGTTCTTGGAGTGTCGGTGGATTGTCAGTGGATATGTCGGTAGAGCTCTCTCGAGGTTGGTGGAAGCTTCGGGTTAGGTAGAAATTAACTTTTTCCAACACTCCCCCTTAATTTATACCACTAATTACATCAATATTTTCAATGCCCAATGCTTCTCTCAAATACTCAAATTGGTCTTGTGCTCATAGCCTTTGCAAGTTGCTCTTTTGAACTGCAATGTCTCCTCCTTAACAAATACATGTCTTGGTTAGGTCTTTATATGAGTCATGTCATCATCTTCAATTTCTATCTTCATATGGTTGGGCTTCCTTCAATGTGCTATTTTATTACACAACATGCGCTCACTTGAGTTTCATCATTTTTGCTTCTTCTTTTGTACCTGCATAACATTAATTAATGCTCGAACTTTTGTGTCTTCCTTTTGCACCTGCAAACAACTTGGTCATTGATGTCCATATAAAAAGAGATCCATCTACTGAGATACATGGGTACCATCCGCTGTACTCGCCAGTTCTCTAGGTATCATTTTCACATACATGGTTCATCAATACATTAGACTCCTTTAGTCATAACTTGGTCCCAACTCACACTCTGAGATTACTTAATCTCACATTCCTCCCCTTAATCAAAGATCTAACTTTTCCGATCACCATCAAACTTAGATACGAGTACACCTGCCACCCTCGTACCTACCTAGTGGTTAATTCCACAGCTTGATGCCACATCCACTCTTTATGCCTAAGAGGGATACACTCTACATGATCACTCTAATCCATGTAGGCATGTCTTAACAAGGCTTACTAAACACCTGGGGAATATAGCTTGCCTTGCCTATGGCTAAGATTTACAACTTTGGACCAAAACCTCTAGGGTGTCAGGTACTACCGATCATGCACCCCTTACATCACATATGCATCATTTCATCTCAGGTACAAAAATTCCACATTCTTTACTAAATGCCCAACAAATTACAAGCCCATTACATATGCTCATTTACATCTCACCATATAACTTCATCTGGAGTTGTCTTTGTACTTTACCTCTTCCAACGAGAGTCCTTATTTCTTGTCTTTCACCTTCCATTTTTTGTCTTCTGTCACCCTTTGTCTTGTGCATCATGAGTCTGTTTTTTTTTATTGTTTTACATTGCTTCTTGCATCTTATTTTTCCTTTCAATATACTTTATGGATATGTTTCTTGTTGGAGTTGATCAAGATCCAACAAGACAACCTATGACAATGGATTGGAAAACTTAATTGACGCACCACTTGCCATGTTTTTACATCACTTAACATTTGATTTGGACTCATCTTTTGACTAGCTTAAAAGACAGACTCTCACTTAGCACTCAATTTGACTCTTCTTGAGATTAATGACTTTACATTTCAAGACTCATTTTCACAAAACTTTTAGACTCATTCAAAGACTCAGTCTCTTGACCTTCTCTCATTTGAACTTGACTCTCACCTTAACTCAATTTCAAATACTAAACCCCACATAACCATTTTTTAAAAAGATGCTTCATATCTCTTTAACCACTTTAAAAATCACTTTTGGAATGTTCCATATTAATTAAATTTCTCGAAGATAGCAATGCTTACCGTTGCACTAATGAAAGCTCGAGATAGTCCCCATGTGTCTTATAGAACGCAACTTTCATCTCGCAGTTTCTCTTTGACTCCAGGGGCTACTTCAATGATGGTGGCAGGAGTGAAGGTGGCTTCTGGGACTGCATCCCGCTTCGATCCATGACCTATTTTGAGCATCAGGAAACTTCAAGATTCGATCCTCGCTTAAATTTGGATTATGCTTCTATGTAGGGCGTCTCAACTTCTCTGTGTGGTGCAGGATTTTATCATCAACTGTTTTCTCCTCTTACTCTTCGTGTCGATGAGTATATTCCTTCCTTCAATGGTGACGCACATGAATGCACAGGGTATCTAAGGCTGCTCGACTGCATCCCTTAATTTTTCCTCCTTGTTCACGACCTTCCTCTTGGGCCGTTTCATTATTTATGATGGACTTACACCGTCCACTTCAGACATCCACTGAGCTTATTTCCTTATACCCTCATTTCGTTCCAGATCGTATTTCAACTCAATGCACAACATAAAATGCCACCACGGTTGCAGGGATGAAGCATGATTCCTTCAAGGATGATCTTACTCCACAAAATAGAGGTCTAGCCCCTTCCAACTGATCAAAAATCAGCTTGGCTTTCTCACAAACTTTATGTGGAATCTCTCGGCCATCACACTTTGAGTGCTACTTCAACAATACACTGAAGGCATATTCGACCACAAGGCATTGGGAACAACCACGGATCTCCTTCCATCTACCTCAGCATCGTGCAGTCCTCCTCCATGTACTCTGCGACCTACACGATATTTCCCAGCAACTGTTCTCAGGATCCTGGGCCCTCCCGTGAGGGAGTGAGGCCCAAATCCAAGCTCTGATACCAAATTGAAAGGGTCAGAAGCAGAACACAGACAAATAATCCACAAAAGTAATTGTATTGCTTGATACAAAATGTTTACATATGCCTCTATAAATAGAGATCTTTAGAAAAATCTCGAGCGTCCAGAAGGTTCTCGGAGTGTCGGTGGATTGTCAGTGGATATGTCGGTAGAGCTCTCTCAAGGTTGGTGGAAGCTTCGGGTTAGGTAGAAATTAACTTTTTCCAACACTAACTAACTATAACTATGTACAACTAAGCATTTCAACATTTCAATAACTACTATATCTTATAAGATTGGCTATCGGATCCTTAAGCCATAACAATCAATAAGCTCTAACTAACTCGAATAAAATAGCGAACCCCTAACTAACTATAAATGTGTGCAACTAAACATTTCAATAACTAGTATATGTTATAAGATTGGCCATTAAATCTATCAATAACCATATATTATGAAGGAATACACAAATGTTTAAACAAGATTAAACAAGATTATTTTGATCTCATATATGATAAGAACGAGATAATTTAAAACTCCAATATAATAATCATTCATGCAATATAATAAGCAGTCATGCACAAGGATTAAAAAAAAAAGGATAAAAAAAAAGGGGTCGATTATCTTGCGGTTAAAGTAGTCTAATTCTCTTGTGTTTAAAAGGTACTTAATTTTGGTGTTGAAAAGATTTATTTTAAGTTAAATTTTATTTATACTATAGTTGCACAGGAATTGTTTTCGGTATTTTCAACATCTTTGAAATTTGTTTTTGGAGCTTGGGAATTGGTTGGGAATGTCTCCAATTGGTTGGGAACCCTTTTGGGAACTTGAGAGATTTTTGGGAGTTTCAACATTAAAGAAATGGGATCTTGAGAATCAGTTTCCTAAACTAAGAATTTTAAATTAGAATAATATTAAATTAAAATGTAAATATATTTATTCCATTATTACAAATACATAATTTCTTACAAAAGCATATACATTCACAAGTTAGAAGAATGCTTGGAAAAAACAGGTTGTGTCGACCCTACTCTCACTGGTATAGTCATCAATCTTCTTATTTATGCCGATGATATCATTCTTATGGCAAGGAGTCCCCATGATCTTGAAAACCAACTAAGAATCCTCAAGGAATTTTGCTCCAATATGGGTATGACTATTAATACTGATAAGACTAAGGTCACGATTATTAAATCCAATAAGATCCCTTATGATACCTTTGTATATGACAACAACAAATCCAATAATATCCCTTATGATACCTTTGTATATGACAACAACAAATTGGGGGAAGTGACTTCATACAAATATCTTGGAATTGATATTCACCACCAGCTCAATTGGAATTATAACATTGAGAAAAGGATTATTGGGGGATGGAAAGCTTATTATGGGCTTGAAAACAATTGTAAATCAATTGATCTTTGGAGTTGGGATAAGAAGAAACTCCTCTTTGAGACTCTTGGTACACCTGTAATTGTTTATGGATGTGAAGTCTGGGGCTATAGTATCTCTCGTGAATCTTGGAGAAAGATAGAGAAAATACAAAAGAATTTTATAACCTATAATCTTAAAATTAAAGGAAATACACCCTATCCCATCCTCCTCTTGGAAACAAGCCTCTACCCCATTGAAAGCATGGTTATGAATAGACACTTAATGTATAAGAACAAGTTAAACAAAATGGAAGACAAGAGGTTACCTAAAATTGCNAATAAGCATTGCTAAGATAAGAACAAATTCTCACGAACTCCATAGTGAAACTGGGCGTTGGTCAATTCCTAAAACATCATGGGATGAAAGAGTGTGTCACCTTTGTGACACTAAAAAGGTTGAAGATGAAAAGTACTTTTTCTTAGATTGTCCAGCCTATACCCATATTAGATCTCATTTTCAAAATATTTATCACACTACCAACCTTCGTAACCTCTTAACTCAACAAAAGTATGATGATCTTGGAAAGCTTCTCTTAATGCTTTTCGAGCACAGAAACAAAATTCTAAAGATTCACAAGTAATCACTTACCCTCTTAAGGTCTAATAGACCAATTCGATCTTAGTGGATGTTAATCATCATCATCATCATCATATTCATTATATTTATTCAAAATATCACTATAAAACTAAGACTAAACTTAATAATACTCACTTTATAATACTCACTTTATAGTTGTGGATATGAAAAACATTTAATGGATGTATATTTTCCTTCAAGCCCAAACTAAACATGAAAGCATTTGCTCCACTCTGTAGTTGATATCAACCAACCATATCATTGACTTTTATTGTATTTTCATATTAGAATAGTAGTATCATTTTGTTCTTTCCAATAAAAAAAAATAATGCTTCAAATTTAGAAAGATGTTTAAAGTTTATATAAGTAAAGTTTAATTTTAAAAAGATGTTAAAATTGTATATATGTATTTTCAAATTTGTTTCTCATTTTGTAATGGAATATTTATGGATATTAAAGTTTCAGTATTGTGTTAAATATATTCATATAATTATTGGCAAAAATTAAATAGTAATTTTAATATTGTAGTTGCAATAGGAGAAACATTATTCTCGATTGACCTTCAATTTTATTGAAATAATATTTAAAATGTATCAATATCTCTATACATTGTAATCTAAAATATTTTTTATATTTTTTTAATATATATTATTGTCATTCCTAAATTTATTTTTTGAAAACTTCTACTAGTTTCGTACGTGCAACATAAATTTATACCAATTTATTTTATTTATAGATTTCTATAATTATTATTTTTAGTTTATTATTTCGAAACTAAAGTGTAATTCAATGTTACTCTAACTAAATGAAATAATATAATTGTATCATGATTATCAAAGTATAACAAGTAGATTAAATATTATAGTTGTATCATGATTATCGAAGTATAGCAAGTAGACTAAATATTATAGTTGTATCATGATTAAACTTTGTATTAATTATCACATTCATATTAATAATTATTGCATTTCACTTCCTTTCACATTATTACATTTCACCTTCTTTCACTTAAGTGTTATTGGATAATTATTATCATGATTTTGGAAGTCTAGCAAGTAGACTAAATATCATAGTGGTATCATGATTAAACTTTGCATTGATTATTACATTCATACTAATAATGATTGCATTTCACTTCCTTTCATGTTATTAGTCCCTGTCGTAGGCATAGAGGGACTATAACGATTGATAATTCGTTGACTTCGTATTAGTTTGTCCTTTGACCACAAATATTTCCATATAATCTATTGTTGGAACCAGGGAACTGAAAAGATCGATTTTTATATAATAAAAAGTACCATATTTGTCATGATCTGATTGGACAAGGGATTGGAGGTCTTATTGTCGGCTTCACTATTCCCAATGTTATATATGTTAGCATATCCAAAGTATTTGATCATAAATGGTCTTTTTGAATCATATATTTTCTTATGCATTGGTCGAAGGTGTATTAATGCTAGCATTAGTTCGAATGTTTGGTTTAGCATTTTCTGCTAGCTAAATTTATGGAAATGTTTGATATGCTGTCATATCCAAAGTTTGGCCTTCGAATAGATTCTTCACTGTTGGAACTATTGTTACATAAATTAAAAAAAAAAATTGGGATACGTTAGAGAGCTGCCACATTGCATTCTTTTCTTAAATGTTTATAGAGCATTTCTGACATACTTTTTACCTAATAGGCTTGGAAAAGTTGAATGTTTACTTAGAAGGCTTGTTACAATACATTTTCTTCTGTTTTTATTTATTTATATGCTTCAACGACATTGTTGGTTCAGTGGTTCATGCTTGTTTTTTTGCATCTCCATTGATTTGTTATTTGGATGTTGTTGTTGTTATTGTTTGCATGTTGGTGTTGTTGCAGTTTGCACGTTTGGGGTTGTGAAACCGCGATTGGAACCACGTCATTCCTGGTGGGCTAGTTGATGCTTGCTTCTTTGTTCGTTGTGTGTTGCTTATTGTTGTTTGATTCGAATTTGCATTTCTGACATACTTTTTACCTAAGAGGCTTGGCAGCGTTGAATGTTTACTTAGCAAGCTTGTTACAATACATTTTCTTCCATTTTTATTTATTTATATGCTTCAGCGACATTGTTGGTTCATTGGTTCATGCTTGTTTTTTTGCATCTCCACTGATTTCTTATTTGGCAGTTGTTGTTGTTATTGTTTTCCTGTTGGTGTTGTTGCAGTTTGCACATTTGGGGTTGTGCAACCGCGATTGGAACTGCGTCATTCCTGGTGGACTGGTTGTTGCTTGCTTCTTTGTTCGTTGTGTGCTGCTTATTGTTGTTTGATTTGAGTTTGAAGGGTTTGGATCCTGCGGCTACAGTTGGGCCTTTTGGTGCTTCTTAACTGGGTTGTTATTTGATGCTTATTCTTGTTTGCCTAGGGTTTGCAATGTTGGGATGTTGCATTCGCAATTGGATATGTTCTTACATTCTTTTGCAGTGGACTCTCCATACAATACTATTAAGACAAAATAACATAGAAACAAATTTGCAGTCGATGTAAATTGCACCTCTTACACGTTGAACCAAAGTTTGTCGACCTCAAATTATATTTCATTCCTGGCGATGTTTTTTCCATGGTTTATGTTTTACTATGGTTTCATAGTTACGAGAGTAAGTTTTGCTGTGAGAGAGATATAGTTGTTCTTTCCCTTTTTTTACCTCCTGTAAACTGTGTTTCTGGCTCTATAGTTTCTCGCGTTTCTTTGGCCGTTCCGACCGGCCGCCGTTCAGTTGCATTCTTAGTCAGTTTTGTGGACGTGACTTCATGGATAGGTGTTATCGAACTATGGCAGCTCGTTTTCAGTGTATACATCTTGCACCCAAAAATTTCTTGCTCTACAATTCGACCCCGCACTCCTCGAACTCGCAACCGTGCCTCTGTCTGTGATGAGTTTGTCTATCGTACCTACCTTTCCATACTTAGTCTAGTTTTCAAAGTTTGGTGGGTTGACGCCTTTCCTGGTTCAAAAAATTTAAAAGCATTTGTCGCTCCCCTCCATCCCAGCTACCTTCCGCCATTCCCAATAGACATTAATTATGTTTTGAGAATTCATAACCAACCAGACAGGTTCGAAAAGATTGGCTTTAATAAGCGGAAAGCTCGAGGACATCTCCCATCAAAATGAATAGACATGCGAATATTATGGAATCTGGTAATTTCTTTTGCCTGCATTTTGAATTTGCAAAAAAAAAAAAAAATCCTCTTTTAGTTTTGTTAAAGTCTTCGGCATAGTCCACGAACGTGTCACCAACAGAGGCCTTGACGCCATGTCTCTCTTTAATATTGTTCATATATTAGATGTCATATTTGAGAATCTGCTCGGATATGGGAATGTTGATACGTGCTTTTAGTCACTATTTAGGGTACATATTCAAAAAGATTGGCATTAATAAGAGAAAATATCGAGAACATTTGTCATTAAAATGAATTAAAACAAAATCTATGGAAGATCATCCAGCGTTTCTTTTAAATACTTATTTGCATTTCTCTCTTTACGGTGCCTTCGTTCTAATGTTCCTGGTCATGGACATGTAAGACAAGTTAGAGATGCGATTGAAGCCCAAATGAAAGAAGAGAGACTGGTTTTATGTGACATGAAGAACAAGTATCTTCTAGTAGGTGTTCTCCCTGTATTGGATGCTTTAGTTGGTTGAAAATCCTGCCTTGAGATTTGTTTGTTGAGATTCTTTGTTTTTTTGTTGGGAGTTGTAATGGATTTTCAGGTCACGTGCAAAATACTTTTTCGTTGAAGTATATAGTTTCTTTGAAAAACACATATTTGGCAAGTGTATCGATTTCTGTAGATCCCAAAAGAATTTCTCTTCCTCGAGGGCATCGCACTTACCGTGGGTTGCAAAAATGGTCTATGATGTTCGTAAATGATGTGAAATATGTCTTCATTTGCGAATGTAACCAGAGGCAGTTAACAAAAACTGTATGGGTGGATAAAATGACATATTATCACTACAAAAGTTTCTATTTCAAAGTTTGTTGAGATACTTCTCGGTCTGGTAGCCAACTTAAGAGACAACCATGTTCTTTGTCAAAGTTTGTTTGGTTTCCTCTGGATGTAGTTGTAGTCTCCACCGATTTGATGTCGCCTTCAAACATTCCAGACCTTTCTGTGGGCCACCATATCTTCCACCGCTATGAAGAAAGATATATTCTGATGCGATATGCACCATTTGATACACTTGCCAGACCTGTGTTGCCCAAAGAAGTCATGCGCCTCAACATAATAACATTTTGCAGATGGCTTGGATGTTCCTTCCACTTTACTTGGCAGTATCCAACACCTATGTCCCATGTTTCGTCATATACATGTTGCAGCCAAAGAAGTTCAGTTATCTACAGTTTATGATTTTACTAGTGAGAACCCACTAGGGATTCAAAAACAATTTCATTAATAAACATTGTTACGCGTCTTCTGGAGAGACCTTTTTTTCTTCCCATGTATTATCCCTTTCTAGCTATATACTTAGTCACCTTTCTATGATTGTTGGTTCCAACGTTGGCGTATTGACATATCTTTATCTCCATCTATATCCTCACATGATGAATCTGACCAACCTCTATTCCTTTTCATATTTAGTCAATTTTATGCCCGCGATTGACGGGTTGGCACTTTAGAACTATGTTGGTTCTTGTTTCGTGAGATACATTTTCCACTAAATTTTTTTGTGATCTACAATTCCACCGCAGACTCCTTCGTCCTTTTTTCCTTTTTTTCTTCCCGTGTATTATGAGACTATAAATTATGGACATGAGATTTTATAGAGCATGTCTGGCTTCTGCATTCCATACGTAGCCACTTTTTGGATTGCGGGTTCTCGGGCGGGTGGGCTCAAAATTGGGCCTCCATTGTTTTTTTCCCTACAAATAACACCCATAATTCTGCGATATACAAATTGACAAGCGGACCTGCGGGCTGGCTGACTCAACATTTCACTTCTATTGTTTTGTGTCCTGCAAACAACGGTCACAGTTCCACGATATACAAATTGACAGACGGACTCCAGAGCTAGCAGGGTCAAGATTGCCAATGTTTACGGATGGCAATCCATATCAACTATCTAACAATATCTAGAAACATCATTCTGAATACTAAATTATCTCTTACTAGTGACAACTGGACACACTGGTACGAAACAGTTGGCATCACACCCTTCGCAATATACAAATTGACTACCAGATTCTGACATCGTTCGCTCTTCTGTGTCACAAATTATGCTTTGAAATGTTCTGAGCGATACAATTTTAATGTCAGGTCCATGCGTGTTCTGGAGAGACCTTGTCTTCTTCCTGTGTATTATCTCTTTCTAGTTATATACTTAGTCTCCTTTCTGTGATCATGGGTTCCAATGTTGGCGTGTTGACATATATTTATCTCCATCTATATCCTCACATGAAAAATCCGATCGACCATTGTTCCTTTTCATATCTAGTCAATTTTATGCCCATAGTTGTCGGGTTGGTGCTTTCGAACTATGTTGCTTCTTGTTCCGTGAGATATATTTTCCACTCAAAATTTCTGTGATCTACAATTCCACCGTAGATTCCTTCATCCTTTTCCCCTTTTTTTCTTGCCATGTATTATGGGACTATAAGTATCGACATGAGATTTTATAGAGCATGTACGGATTATGAATTCCATACGTAGCCACTTTTTGGATCACGGGTTCTTCGGTGTGCGCGCTCAAAATTGGGCCTCCATTGTTCCGTGCCCTACAAATAGCACCCATAATTTCACGATATAAAAATTGACAAGCAGACCTGCGGGCTAGCTGGCTCAACATTGCACTTCTATTGTTCTATATTCTCCAAACAATGCTCCCAGTTTCGCAATATACAAATTGACAGACAGACTCTAGGGTTGGCGAGGTCGATATTTCCATTGTTTACGGATGGTAATTCCTATCAACTATCTAACAATATCTGAAAACATTATTTCCAATACTAAATTATCTCTTACTAGTGACAACTGGACAAACTGGTACGAAACATTTGGCAACACATCTTCCGTAATATACAAATTGACTACCGGATTCCGACATCGTCCACTCTTCCGTGTTACAAATTATGCATTAAAATGTTCTGAGCGATACAATTTGAACATCGGGGCCTCGCGTCTTCTGGAGAGATCTAGTTAGCCTGTTTTGGATCCTCTTGTTGTTGAGTTCACGAAATTTCCAATTCTTGGAAACTGTTTCAGGTTGCCTCTTTCGAAATCTGTTGGTTCTTGTTCCGTAATATACATCTTGCACTCGAAATTTCCGCTCTCTACAATTCCACTGTGCACTTAACCATTTTTCCCTTTTCTTCTTCCCATGTGTTATCGCCTTCTGGTTATATACTTTATCGCCTTTCTATGGTCGTGGGTTCCAACGTTTTCGGGTTGACATATCTTCATTTCGATCTATATCATCACATGACGAATCCGATCGATCGTTGTTCCTTTCCGTACTTACACAATTTGCCATTGTTTACGGATGGTAATCCCTGTCAACTATCTAACAGTATCTGAAAACATTATTTTCAATACTAAATTAGCTCTTACCAGTGACAACTGGACACACTGGTACGAAATAGTTGGCATCACATCCTACACAATATACAAAGTGACTACCAAATTCCGACATCTTCTGCTCTTCCATGTTACAGATTATGCATTGAAATGTTCCGAGCGATACAATTTGAACGTCGGGGCCTCGCATCTCCTGGAGAGACCTTGTCAGCATGTTTTGGATCCTCCTATTGCCAGGTTCACTGAATGTCCAATTCTTGGAAACTATTTCGAGTTGCCTCTTTCGAACTCTGCTGGTTCTTGTTCCGTAATATACATCTTGCACTCGAAATTTCCGCTCTCTAGAATTCCACCACGCACTCAGCCCTTTTTCCCTTTTCTTCTTCCCATGTGTTATCGCCTTCTGGTTATATACTTTGTCACCTTTCTATGATCGCGGTTTCCAACGTTGTCAGGCTAACATATCTTCATTTCCATCTATATCCTCACATGACGAATGTGATCCACCGCTGTTCCTTTCCATACTTAGGCAATTTTATGGCCGTGTTTGTCAGGTTGGCACTTTTGAACTCTGTTGCCTCTTTTTGTGTGATATACATCTTGAACTCAAAACTTTCATCATCTACAATTCCACCATGGATTCCTCGAACTCTAAAGATTCATTCTACCATGGTTCACAAATGTTTCAAAGTATCTGTCGTTGCCTTCCATGCCCACTAACTTCTTGTCGTTCCTAATATACATTTGTTGTGCTCTTACTAGTGACAACTGAACACAATCATATGAAATAGTTGGCATCCGACCCTCTACAATATATAAGTTGACTACCTGGTTCACATCGTGTACTCAAAATTTCCGTGATCTACAATTCCACCGTGGACTCCTTAATCATTTTTCCCTTTTCTTCTTCCTGTGTATTATGGATTTCTGGTTATATACTTAGTCGCCTTTCTATGATCGTGGGTTCCAATGTTGGTGGGATGACATATATTTATCTCCATCTATATAATCACATGACAAATCCAAACGACCGTTGTTGCTTTCCATACTTAGCCAATTTTAGGCGGTTTCGCACTATGTTGCTTCTTGTTTCATGATGTACATCTTGCACTAAAAAATTATGTGCTCTACAATTCCACCACAGACTCCATGAACTCGCAAGCTTCACGCTACCACGGTTCACAAATGTTTCAAAGTATCTATCATTGCCTTCCATCCCCACTAACTTCTTGTTCTTCCTAATATACATTGGTTATGCTCTTACTAGTGACTCTTACTAGTGACAACTGCATACACTGATATGAAACAGTTCGCATCCACCCCTCTACAATATACAAATTGACTACCAGGTTTTGACATCTTCCTCTCTTCCTTGTTACATATTATGCATTCAAATGTTCCAAACGATACAATTTGATCACCGAGGCCTCACGTCTTCTGGGGGAGACCTTGTCAGTCTATTTTGGATCCTCATGTTGACGGGTTCACGAAATCTCCAATTCTTAGTCATTGTTTCGAGTTTTCGCATTCGGCCTCTACTGCTTCTTCTTCCGTGATATACATATTGCATTCAAAATTTCCATGATTTACAATTCCACCACAGACTCCTTAGTCCTTTTTCCCTTTTCTTCTTCCCATGTATTATCGCTTTTTTGTTATATACTTAGTCTCTTTTCTATGATCGCGGGTTCCAGCGTTGGCGAGCTGACATATCTTCATCTCCATATATATCCTCACATGACGAATCTGACCGACTATTGTTCCTTTCCATACTTAGCCAATTTTATGGTCGCGGTTTCTGGGTTGGCGCTTTCCAACCTTGTTGCTTCTTGTTCTGTGCTATACATCCTACACTCAAAACTTACATGATCTACAATTCCAACCCGGACTCCTCGAACTCACAAGATTCACTCTATTACGGCTCACAAATGTTTCAAACTATCTGTTGTTGCCTTCCATCGCCACTAACTTCCTGTCCTTACTGATATACATTAGTTATGCTCTTACTAGTGATACGCAAATTTCCCTCTGGACTGTCCTACCATACCCTCTTCGGTGTTATGCGTATTGCACTCAAAAACTTTTGAGACATATAATTTGACCCTCACGGCCTCACCTGCAACGACTGTACCTTCTAACCTTGTTTTGAAGCTTCTTTTTCCTGTGCCAACAACCTCCGTACTTTCTTAGTATGCAATTAGAAACCTTTCATGGTAACAACTCATCATGCAAGAACCATCAACATTGTCATTAATCAGAGAAATGATCGATGAGATCTCCCATTATTACGCATTAAACCAATATCTACGAAGATTTATTTTTTCCCTTCCGATTGTTCATCTTGAACACGCATCGTCGTGTTGACCCGTTCAATAAATATAGAATGCTTAATCGCTCATTGACGTATCCTCCGTGTTTGCATTTCTATGTATGCAATTACTAGTGTTTAATGTTAAGAACGCATCATGCAACACCTGTCCAAATTGTCATTAATGAATGAAAGTCTCGAGGAGATCTCGCATTCACATGCATTGCACCAAGATTTGCGCAAGGTTATATTATCCCTTCCAACTTTTCATTTCATTCATCGTCTGGAGGAAACAAACATTCTTGTAGACTTATGGCAGCAGGTTGACAACATTTTTGTGGATATATAGTAAATATCTTCTAACATGAGGACCACAAATTCCACTAGTCCAAGGCATACTTTTACTATTCATCCCATTCCGCCCAGAAGGAAGTGATCTGGAGCTCTAGAATCGCTCATGCAGGCTGCGTCCATGAGGTTTTTGACTGTAAGGAGGTGGTCTCTTGGTGCACCAAAAAATATATTCCAAGCCAAAGAATTATTCCACTGCGCGAACATTCTCTTGTTTCTTTGTCACCTTAGGTCTTCCGCAAGATGTTAAAATTGTCGGAGCCAACATTGACGTTTAGAGGACAAGACTGCAAGAAATTCCTAGAAAAACATGACAATGGGTTGGACATATTAGCCGAGTTCCTCGAAGACCCGACAAAAGTTCCTGAAGATATCACAAAGTTGCAGGTAAGTTCCTTTAGAAATCCATTCCGGGAAATTGCTTGGTTGTTTACAAGAATAACAGGACATGCATCCACGACAAGCATTTCCCATATAATTATTTATATTTTGTACTTCACAGTCAAGGAAAAAATTATTTTCAATTGGGGGAAGATAATTTCGATTGAGATATGTTCCCAGTTGTCATGATTCAAAGAATCAAATAAATTTTATATGTCATCGTACTTGATTTTCGCAATAGTGCATTGTTGTTTGTTTCCAAAACTTTCTCTTTCCAATAAAATAAATTGTGGATTCGATCCAGTAACATTCTGGTACCAGGCCCTGTGGAGACACAAGGCCTCCCATGTTTTTATGAAGTTTTTAATGGCTGTGTTTCAGTTTTCAAAGATTTATTGTTAGGGAGGGATGCTCTGCGGATGTTTGTCTAGGCAACCAAGTTTTTGAACAGGAAGGGCACACTTGAACAAAAGGAAAATCACAGTGTACTCATGGTCTTTGGCTCCAAGGAAAATCCTTTTTTCCTTCCATTCCACATCACAGAAGATGTTTTTGTTGCAGAAATAGTGAGGCAATACAACCACTGGTTGCATTTTTTCCATAAAAAGAAAAAAAAAACAATTCATTCCTTTGCCTTGGAAAGTCAGAGATTGTGTCTCCATAAATGTCAATAAGATTGACGAATTTGCCGGACATTTCAAGAAATTGAACCTAACGTATGCTGAAAGGTTAAAAGGGTTCGACCCTGATGATATTTTTCAAGAAATTTTACTGGCAATTGGCTTTAACATCTCTTTTATCCATAGACAACTCACCGAAGATAGGGACAATGACGACAACAATCCCGCTTATGGCGATTGCAACACACACACATTGCAAAGTGCAACTGAATTGTACAAACAACAGGGAAAAGTATCCAGTGAAAAGAGTGCCCAGTCCCCCGCCAACACTCCCAGGAGCACAACATCACGAAGAATCACTTCAACGACCCACCCTAGTAAGAAAGAAACCCAGAAATATTTGAACAAAGGAGGAGATAAGACCGTCCTCGCATAAAAATTGATAGTTCTCACAAAATTCCACTGACGAAGAAGAGAAAAAACAATGCAGGGCAGGCCGACGAACCCGAAATTAAAAGCGAATAGGTGCAATTTGAAATTGAAACTAAGCACATGCAAAAAATTGGGTCGTCTGTAGTGGAAATAGTTGAGACCGAATTTTTTTACGAAGATGAATTCTTCGTATTCCAGAGCATTGTTTTTTACAACCAATCTAAAAGTATGGTCATTGAAAAGAGAGATGTAACAAATAGGAAAGACAAATCTCGCACAGAGATTAACTTTAGGGAAATGTGGCCATCCCAAATCTCCCTATTTCACCAAGTAACCAGTGATTCTCTTCATGATTCGATTGTAGGAATTGAAGCGGAAAATGCCAGAGTGAAAGAACGCCTCAACGAATTTGAGCGGGCTTTAATTGCAACCCCAGAATTTGCTAGTCCTTTAGAAAAAACTGTACCTGCTACCAATGTAGCCAAGATGAAAGTATCCTCTACCCTTCTTGCATTCTCTAGAGTCCTTGTAGACAATAACATCAACAAAAGAATGCAGCTAGTTGTTGAAGCCTGGGAAACATCGCAAAATTTAGTTTCCTTCGGAAAGAAGGCAAATGATTTGCTCGAACATTTGGAGGAGAGTTTAAAAAATGATTAGCGTTTCTGTGAAGAGGTGCTGACCCATTTTTCCAACTATGCCTTCAACACATCGGAACTGCAAAGAAGACAAGAGAAACTCCCCTCCCCAAAGCGGACCAAGAAAGTAAAAGCATGATGGAAAAATAAAGTTGACAACTTGGAGTTCATTGTCGAATCATGTAAACAAGCCATATTAGAAAAGGAAGTTTTATTCACAAGCCTGATCCAAATAGACTTAGTTGGATGTGCCAACGAGATTCAAGACCCAAACTTAATTCTCAAATCCTTGTCAATAACCAAAGAAACCTTCCATGAACAACTTGATATTTTAAAGGGGTTGTCTTTCGAAAAGTTTTACGGCATAGCTGAACATCGCCTAGATGAGCTCGAGCACTGGGTACTGGACTATGCGGCACACAATGAAAAAATTGAACAGAGTCTACATAGTATTTCAATGGATATAAGGAAATTAGAAAATAACCTTTACAACATAGAAATACAGGATGAAAACAACATGGCTCCCATGAGAAGCTACATCGAAAAATGGTTCCAACAGAGAATGGCCAACCTCATCCAGGAAGGGAAACAACTGGTTGACGTGACTCCACTGACCATCGACCACAGCAATAAAAACGCATCGGTTTCATAGTAAGTCTATACTGGCATCTTCTTTTCTTTATCAATCCAGTTTAAGTCTATAATGTTATATTGTTTTCTTTATCAATCCAGTTATTACCTCTTTAAATAGAAAATTGTAACCAAAGACTCATAGCTTCCAACTTCTTCTTTTAAGGTCTTCCTCTCTACCATCGCGCACTTCTTCTTTAGACATTCCTAATTCTTGTACCTATTTCTTTTTATGGTCTACGGGAGCCCCAATCCCAGTCTATATGACAAACGCATTTAAATTTCCATAAATGTGTAACAGACGTTATTAAATTTTGATAAATTTCCGCGAACCTATGTAACAGACATTATTACTATTCTATTGTATGCTAAAATTTGTGTGTCCAAAAACCTTTTGAATGTTTTTTGACCACGTTGTTACTATTCTATAGTATGCTAAATTTATGGTGAGCCTTTCTTGCATGACGTTGTTACTATTCTATTGTATGTTAAATGTATGGTGTCCAGGAACCTATAATTTGATAAATTTCAATTTATTTTGTGTTCAGGAGCCCTTGTTTTAAAGAAAACTAATATGTAACAAACTATTCTTTTTTTCATATATTCCAAATAAAACTATTCTTTTGTCTCCTTATAAAATTGTGTTCGCTACTTTTTTGCTACTCACGTATATAGAGAGTATGTCATTTCTTGTATCTTTACCTTAAAATTCAAATAGTCTGCAAATTCGCTTGTCAATTTGTATATCGTGGAACTCTAGGTTCTCTTTGTAGGCCACAGAACAACAGAGGCCCAATTTTCAGCTCGAGAACTCGCGATCCAAAAACTCGCTAAGTATGGAGTGAGGGCTTTGTGCATGCTCTATAAAATATCATCCCCATACTTTATAAAAGTACATATTTCATATGTATAAAAGTAAATATCCACTTTATAAAATTACATATTTGGTATGTATAATTTATGTTGTCCAGGAACCTATAATTTGATAAATTTCAATTTCTTGTGTCCAGGAGCCCTTGTTTTAAAGAAAACTAATTCGGGAATGCTAAATTTTTTGGACACGAGGCCCTTAAAATTCAAATAGTCCGCAAGTTCGATTGTCAAGTTGTATATCGCGGAACTTTGGGTGCTATTTGTAGGGCACGGAACAACAGAAGCCCAATTTTCAACCCGCCAGCCCGAGAACCCGCGATCCAAAAACTGGCTAAGTATAGAATGAGAGCTTTGTGCATACTCTATAAAATTTCATCCCCATACTTTATAAAAGTACATATTTCATGTGTATAAAAGAAAATATCTAATTTATAAAATTACATATTTGGTATGTATAATTTATGTTGTCCAGGAACTTATAATTTGTTAAATTTCAATTTCTTTTTTGTCTAGGAGCCCTTGTTTTAAAGAAAACTAATTCAAGAATGCTAATTTTTTTGTGTTTTTATCCACAAACCTATGTAATAGACGTTACTACTATTTTTTTGTGTTTTGTCCACGAACGTATGTAAAACATATGTAAAGAAAACTACTTTGGGAATGCTCTTCAACTTCCTACCCACGTGTCTGTACTAGGTCACATTTATTCCCATTCCAACCTAGCAGGGACTATGCTGCCATGCAACACTTGTTACATTTCACTTTATTTCACTTGAGTGTTATTATATAATTATTATATGTTGGATATCATTAGCTTATGATTAATTTCTTTATGCATGCCTTGTTTCTTGTGTGAAATTTTGACCTACCATAGTCTAAAATGACCCACATTTGCATATATCTTTCATTTCATGCATTAAAGAAGAAAAGTTGAAAACAATTAGCCTCTATAACATTGAATCTATCCAAAGGAATGAGAATATGAATTTATAGATTATTGTTGATAAAATAAAGCAATTACCATAGTCTAAAACGACCCACATTTGCATATATCTTTCATTTCATGCATTAAAGAAGAAAAGTTGAAAATAAGTAACCTCTATAACATTGAATCTATCCAAAGGAATGAGAATATGAATTTATAGAGTATTGTTGATAAAAGAAAGCAATGAGACAGACAAAAGGGAATATGCATTTGCATGTAGGAACCATGAGCCCATCTATTAATCATGCTAATGATTGCTTGGAAGCCATTGTAAACCCAACACTTGTCTTATAGTACGTCAAAATAGCCCTAGCGAGATTGTTCTAAATGTGTAAATTAATTGTTATAAACTTGTGTTTCACTTTAAAAAAAATCTTCATAGCATTGCACAACCTTGGTTAGAAATGTCAAATAGTTTAGATATACAAGAAATGACGATCTGCATTATTCCCTGAGACAATCCCCTTTATTAAAAAAAATCAAAACTCATTAACCCTAGTGCCTCTACTCCTCCTTGAGTAAGTTCACTTTACCACCTCAAGACCCTTGGTGACCTTAAAATTCATTCATACCAAATCGAGGCCATGCCTTTTTTTCTATATCCAAGCCCTAAAGAACCAAGAAAGAAACTTCATCAAAATATTGCACAAAGGGGGCACAAATATCATTTTCAAGACATGAAATTACCTTCTCCACACCATAAATTTTCTATATCGAGGCCCTAAAAAACCAAGAAAGAAACTTCACCAAAATATTGCACAAAGGGTGCACAAATATTTTTTTCAAGACATGAAATTACCTTCAGCACACCATAAATTTGGGGATGAAAACTTCAAATGATAAGTAAAAATCCAAAACCTTCATTCTAGGCTAGTCAAATACAACCATTCATAAGAAACTTGCCTGAAACCACTAATCGAGCACACATTGCCTCTCCTTCCATGGCCAAATCACAAAGGTTTCCAATAATGGCCATAATTCAACAAATTTTCCTCCAAATATCATGTGAACTAGCCTTGAAACCTTGGCTCCAAGTGCATGTGATACATAAGCATCACATCACACTGCATTAATGTTGGGTTTTGACGTGTATATGGGGAATCTATGGTCACCTAGGGTGACTACATCAAATTGGTATCGAAGGAAGAAGACCTATGTGAATGGTGAAAAGAATAATTCTAACTTGAGAGTGAGTATGTCTGGTAGAATTTTTATAGGAATGAAATTGCATTTGCTACAAGGGATTTGTTGGATAGAACTATAGAGAGGGATAGTGGTCAAACAAGTTGTTGTTAGGTAGTGTAGACAACTTCAAAACTATAAGAGGTAGCAATTTTTTGGGTAGACATTAGAGTAAATTTGGTCAAAAAATGGGCCTCCTAAGGAAAATATAAAATAATAAGCCATGCATGCCTCATCACATTGTTGCATATTCTAGGTTAATATAGAATTATGATGTGAGAGTTAAAAGTAATAATAATAAGTTTGTATTTTTATGCACACTCAATAAATCGTGATATATAGCATAGAATAAATAATTTGTTATTAATATGAAATAATAATAATAATGGAAGTACAATAAATAATGCATTATTGATGTTGTTGGCACAGGCCAATTTTGGGAGAAAATCAAGGAAGTTTTGAAGGAACCAAGGAAGAAATCCGAAAATACAAGGAAGCTCCAGAACTCTCTCCTCATTCTTTGTATCTTACCCCTTGAAACCATAAGCATCCCTAGGTGTAGGCTACCTTATCTATTAATATTTGGCATCTGCAGCGCTTATCCCACACAGATTTTTCAAAACCCTTACCCTGGCACTTGAACTCTGTTCAGTCAACAAACACTACAAACTCTATGTTCCAGCACCCTTTGCACAAACGTCTTTTACAACTTCATCAACTTTTCACACTCATTTTTTAGCTAATTATGAAGTTAACCCCATTGTTTGCAAATTTTGAGTCCTACTTAGAAGCATTGTCACTGTGAGAAGTGTGTTTGGCCTTTTTCTCATATTTTCCAGTGGTCATTTCCCCTACTTCTCTGTTTTCACCTGTGGGTAATCATTCAGTATTGTGATAAAGTATTCTCAGCTAGTGCTAATGGATAATCAACAAAACAAGGCTCACAAAGGAGGGGACATTGTGAGGACAAACCCTTATGATATGCAGTTGTTTGTTGAGGAACCCCTAATCAGGGAGGTCTTCCAAAGAGTGGGTTGCATTAATTTCTGTCAGAAAATGCAAAGGGGGCACCTAGAGGTGGCTAAGGAATTTGCATTGAACTTTGATGGAACCAAGACCAAGGTTGGAATACTAGAATTTGAGGTATCTGAAATGACCATATCAACAACCACTGAGATAGCTAGTACTGGGGAGATATGGTTCAAGGCCATGATCATGAATTCTTCCTTTTCAAGGGAGTTCCTCAAACCAGAATACCAAGAAGACAATTTGTCAAAGGGGGTGCCCAAAAACCATATGTTGGAGGGTTTTGATAAGATGTTGAAGGTAATTCAAAGATATTTTACCTGTGAAGGGAGATTTAACATGATCTATCAGTACCATATAAGGCTACTACTACACTTCACAGGGAAAGATGATATGAATCTCCCTTTTTACTTGTTTAGAAGTATTGGAAAAATTTATGACAGGGTCTAAGCTAAATCTAAGGTAGTTGATACAAGTGTTTTCCATTCATGAATGATAAATATGTTAGTGGTGGATGAATTAAGAAATAAAAACATGGAATAGGAAGAATTCATTACTTCCTCACACTTTCAGCTAAACATTGCTCCTTACCTACACTCTAAGGTATAAAGCCCTCTTCAGGTTGACAAGAATGTACATTTGGGGATGAACAAGAAAAGGAAGAGCATCAGGACTATTAAAAATGATAAAGAAAAAAAGGAACACGAAGAAGAAAAAGGACCTTCTCAATATCCACAACGAGAGTTTTCATATTTTCCAGCTCCTAGTCTAGTAGAGACTCCTTCAACTAGAGCCACAGGTTTGATGTCACATACCTGCTATGGAAATCAAATTTTTACGTCGATTTCTCAACGATCAGACCCCCGAAACGTCTACGGAGGTCTAGCGTAAGCTAGATCTTTCCTCGTTTGTTCCCATAGGATCATGGGTCACGACCACAGGTCGAACAAATATGGCGTCCTTTCGCTCTTCGCAACTCAGCGCTAACATAGCATCGAGTCTTTCGACTTTGCAAACCCCGACACAATGAAGCGTCGAACCCCGAAAGGGCTGGCGAGTACAAGTTTCCTGTTTGGGTCTTGTCCTCATGACCACGTTCCGTGACCACGCACTTAAATTGGCAAAGCCCTTATCGGCCTTTCGCGATTCAGGAAATCGCGATGCATGGCCTCTTCCTTTCCCATTCAAATCCCCGAAACCATGAAGTCTCCCAAGTTTCCCTCCAAAGGGAGATCAATGGCTGTAAGCCTCCCCTGATCCGACGGTATGGATCCTTTCGGGGTTTCGGTACTCGGGAGTTTGAAACGCAACGAATCCTTGTCATTCAAATCCCCAAATTCCATTATGGGAATTCGTGTGAGAGATCGACAACTCTTAGGAGTGTGGATCCAACGGTCCACGGTATTTCAGGACTTTTCCCTAAACACTGACTGCTCACCACGCGTCTCCTTTGATGGACGGTCTAGATTCCTTCGGGACATCTCTTTTCTATTACAGTGTGTATCAGGATTTCGGGCATCGTGATTTCGTGTTTTGTGGAGGCAAGGTTTCTTGCCCTTTGGTTTCCCAAATGCCGAAATGCCAAAACATCGACTGGCAGCCACTTGTCCTTTCGATGGACGGCGGCGACCTTCAGCCAAGATCAATGGTCATGATCTTTTTGGGATGATCAATGGTCACGATCAAATCCCGGCTTTCCTTAATCTCATTCACACCTTATGCCATTTAGGGGTTTCGGTGATCGGGATTTCGTGATTTGCGAAGGCAAGGTTTCTTGCCCTTTGGTTTCCCAAATGCTGAAACGCTGAAGCGCTTACCAACAGCCACGTATACTCTATAGATGGACGGTCCAGGTACTTCCATGGACCATGGGGTCTACGGTCCTGATGGGATTTTTCTTTTGGGATTCTTCCGAGATCCTGGATTACTGCCACGTATCCTCCCTCAGATGGACGGTCCTCGTTGTTTTGCGATTTCGCGACTTGCAACCCCCAGGGATGCAAATCCTTTGTCAACTCGAATCCCTGGTATCTGAAATAACGATGGACTCTCGATCTTCACCACGTGTCCTTCACGGATGGACGGTCTCGATCTATATCGGGATTTTTACCATGGAGTGTCCCGATCTCTTGTCATTAGGACTCCTGGAATCCCCAATACTGACTCCTCTCTCGGGACTTTCACCCTTGTTCATGAGGGCTTAACCCTCATGCATCTCCTAGCAGATCCAACGGCTATCAGGTTTTCTAGATAAAATCTGACGACTCAGATCTGTCCCACGTCATGTACCGACTCCTCTTGCGGGTCCTTCACCCCTGTTCATGAGGGCTTAACCCTCCTACATCTCCTAACAGATCCAACGGCTATTGGGTTTTCTAGCTAAGATCCGACGGCTCAGACCTATCCTACACTGTGCACTCTCCCACTTCTCTCTGGACATGGAAAGACCAATGGTCCAGATACTCCCACAGACCTTGGGGACCTACGGTCCCAATTTCCTCACTACTCACGAAGATAAAAGAAAAGGGGCAAGGCATTTAACGCCCTTGTTTCTTCCTCCAATATAACGGTCATGAATGACCGCAGATCTTCCAACGGGATCTCATTCGTTGATCGATACTTATCCCTACGCTACTGCTTCGATATTTCAAGAGGACCATTCTTCCTCGTATAGGGTTGCTAAGACTTGCGCATTCAAGTCCTTTTTCCGGGTTCTTGGTGAACTTTTCCAATAAGGGGTATCTCTATGGAGAGATCTATTCCGGGGTATTCCTGGAGACAGATAAGGGGAAACAAATTCCCGAGAGCAGACTGGAAGTCTGACTTGGTTCAACTTACGCATAATTAAATTTATCTATCAACATAAGCCATGCGTGGTTTTTATGTTACAAACATACATATACCCTTTCTTATCAAAACACTACACAGACAGTCTTATACTGTAATCATTCACAATTTCACAGTTTATGAGCATATATGTCATCATATGATGAATTTCAAGATGCAAGATGTAAAACATTTATCAAAAATAACACCAGAAGTGAGTGCAACTGCTGAGAGGGGTGCTCGTTTCCACCCAACCGTAGGCTCAGCTATTCCGATAGGATTTACAACTAGCCACCCGCGAGATGAGACCACGATGCTGCAAGATTGTGTCTTGATTTTCCAGTGACCGAGAATGAGGGTTACTCTCCCCCTTCTCTGTTATCACTCACTCTGTGTATCTCCAGAGTTCTCTTTCTCCCCTCGCGTCTGCCCCAATCGCTTCTCCCTCACGCCTTATCCTCTTGCAAGGTTTCGTGTGGCACGATTTCCCTCGCACTGGTTAGGCCTAACGGCTCTACGGATGGGCAGTTCACCCCCCCATCCCTCATTAATTCCTAAGGAGCCATCTACCTACCGTCTTGCGAGACATTTAATTCAAGTTCAACGAGCCGCTCTTGGTTCTCTGGGCTAGTGGAGTCCAAATACAATATTGTTCTCGATGGAAGTTAATGCCACCATTATAGGTGCCTTCCACCGCCTTTCTCTAGCCATTGTGATCTCTTTTTCAAAATATCCCTTCTCAGTAGTCCTGCAATATATATATATATTCATAATATTATTCACATTTATCGACCTTTTCCACAAGGTCCATTCACATCACACATTCACATTTCTGAGTTTGCCACAGTTCTTGGCCAGTCCAGTTATTTTTACATACTGGGGGAAACAGGGTGTTACAATTCCCTCCCCCTTAAAGGAACATCGTCCTCGATGTTCTTATCTATTAACATGAAATGCATGTACAGAAGTAAACAAAATCGGATAGGCCTGTTTCATGGTATCCTCCATTTCCCATGTAGCCTCATCTAGGCCAAAATGTTTCCACTGCACCTTGAACTATGCAATGGTTCGGTTCCAGAGCGGGGTTTCCTTTCTGTCCAGTATGCATTGGGGTTCTGGTAGAAATTCTCCCTCCGATTCCACCTGGATCACAAACCAGTCAATTATATGGTTAACATCATGTACACATTTTTTCAATAATGAAACATGGAAAACATTATGTGCTTTTACTGTGGGAGGAAGTGCTAGCCTATAGGCTACAGGTCCCACTCTAGATAGAACCTCAAAGGGTCCACAATACTGAGGTGCCAACTTGGCACAAGCTCCCATTTTCAGGGAACTCTTCCTGGGCCTAACTCTGAGATATACATGATCTCCCACTTTGAACTCTCTTGGAGTTCTCTTTTGGTCAGCATAACTTTTCTGTCGGTTTTGAGCGACCTTCGGGTTTTGTTTTATCTGAGTCACCTGTTGTTCCATTTCTTTCAACATGTCGGGTCCAAAAGAAATCATATTTACGGGATTACTCCAGCTGACTGTAGTATTACACGATCTACCATAGAGGACTTCGAAGGGACTCATCTTTAAGGATGCTTGGTAGCCATTGTTGTAGGCGAATTCTACCAAAGGTAGGTAGTCTTCCCAATTCTTGGGTTGATGCATTACATGCATTCTTAGCATGTCTTCAAGTACTTGGTTCAATCTTTCCGTCTGTCTGTCGGTTTGAGGGTGATAGGCGGTGCTAAACAACAATTTGGTCTCTAAACCAACCATCAATGATTTCCAAAAGTTAGAGGTAAATTTCGTGTCTCTGTCAGACACGATCTCTTTCGGCATACCATGCAGTCTGAATATCTCCTTTATGAACACCTGGGCAATATTGATTGCTTTGCAGGTTGATTTGACAGGGATGAAATGAGCAGACTTGCTCAATTTATCCACCACTACCATAATGGCATCATTCTGTTTGGTTGAGGTTGGTAATCCAATGATGAAATCCATGGAGATGGTTTCCCATTTCCATTATGGGATTGGTAACGGTTGCAATAATCTTGTTGGGTGTCGATGTTCTGCTTTAACCTGTTGGCCCTCTATGCATTTGGCTAAGTACTCGACTATGTCCTTCTTCATTCCAGGCCAATAAAATTGTCTCCTGGTGGCAGTGATCATTTTCTGGTATCCTGGATGACCGGAATAGGGTCTTTTATGTAGTTCATCCAGTATGAACCTCTTCAAGTCGTCACAATTTTGAATATACAGTCTATTTCTGTAAGTGAGAAGACCTCCTTCAGTCATCTGGTAGCCTTCATATTTTACTCTGGTGGGTTCTTGTTGTAGATACATGATCACGGTCTGGACAAAGGGATATGTTTCTTGTGTGTTTCTGATTCTTTCCTTGATTTCTGTCTCACAGGTGCTTACCGCTGCCAGGTGAATTGTTTTCATACTTTTGCTAAGAGGATCGACCACCCTATTTTCCTTTCCTTTAATGTGCTTGATTTCAAAATCAAACTCGCTAAGGAGGGCCATCCACCTAGCTTGTCTAGCATTGAGATTTGGTTGATCAAACAGGTATCGCAATCCACAGTGATCTATCATAAGTACAAATTTTCTTCCCAGGAGGTAATGCCTCCACATTTTCAAGGCATGCACTATGGCAGTCAGTT
>JASDQU010105737.1:199050-222645 GCA_032191745.1 Picea mariana | reverse complement strand
CTGTAGAATGAATGAATTCCAAATGCCTTGTTCTTGCCCTTGCTACCTCACATAAATGGGAGGTCCATCAAATGGATGTTAAATCTGACTTCTTGCACGGAGATTTGCAAGACGAAATCTACATGGAACAACCTCATGGCTATGTTCAGAATGACTCTAGCCTTGTTTGTCGCCTCAAGAAATCTCTTTATGGTATCAAGCAAGCTCCTTGAGCTTGGTATGCCAAAATGGACAACTTTCTTATTGCCACTGGATTCTCTAGATGCCATTATGATCCTAATCCTTATACCAAGAAAGTAGGAATCCAGCTCATAATCCTTTTCCTTTATGTTGATGACCTTATCCTTACTAGTAATGACTCAAAACTTTTAAACCATGTGAAAAACAGCCTTAAGAAGAAATTTGAAATGACAGACTTAGGATTTTTGCACTATTTCCTTGGCCTCCAAGTTTTGCAAACCAATGAAGGAAATTTTTTTTCTCAGTCTAAGTATGCTTGTGACCTTCTTTGTCGCTTTCACATGGACGATTGTAAACCAACCCCTTCTCCCTTCCAGTCTGAATTCAACCTTACTACCACCTGTACTTCTCCTAAATTTGATGCCACCATGTACCGTCAATTAGTTGGTAGCCTCTTATACTTGACTCATACTCGTCTGGATCTTTCCTTTACTATTGGTCTTGTTTCCCGGTATATGCAAACGCCCCATGAAAGCCATTGGAAAGCAGCTAAAAGGATACTTCGCTATGTTCGTGGTACAGTTCAATTCGGGATACATTACAGTTCAGGGGGGACTCCTTTATTGGTTGGTTTCACTTATTCAGATTGGGCCGACGACCTTGGTGATCGGAAGTCTACTGCAGGTTATGTTTTCAACCTTGGTTCAGGACCTATCACTTGGGCCTGTAAGAAACAACATGCTATTGCACTTTCTTCAACAGAAGCAGAGTACTAAATAGCGATAAATGTAATTCAGGAAGCCATGTGGCTTCGACAGATCCTTTTAGAGTTTGGATTCTAGCACCAGCATCCGACCAGCCTTTGGTGTGACAATCAGAGTGCCATCAAGATCGCCAACAACCCAGTTCAACATCAGCGTAGAAAACACATCAAGATACACATGCACTTCATCAAAAATATCATTCATGGTCAAGTTATTGAAGTGCTCTTTTTCCCTACAGAAGATCAAGTTGCAAACATTTTCACAAAGTCTCTTACAGAAGTGAAGTTTTACAAACTTCGATCTATGTTAGGAGTTCAAGAATTTGTCATTAAAGGGGGATAGGCTCTAATGCCTCCTTCCTTCTCCTATTGTGTTACTACTGTAAATCCTTCAATCTTATCCCAATTTGTTCTTAAGGGGGGATGTTAGGATATTTAGACACTTAGGAGTTAGTTAAGATCTACTTGGTCTATTGTGTCGTTAGGTAAAAGTGTGTTTTCTAGTGTNGCCTTCAATCTTATCCCAATTTGTTCTTAAGGGGGGATGTTAGGATATTTAGACACTTAGGAGTTAGTTAAGATCTACTTGGTCTATTGTGTCGTTAGGTAAAAGTGTGTTTTCTAGTGTGTTTCTTTAGTATCCATTTGTAGTTAGGAAATCTGACAGTCACGATATGTTCCCGACATAGAGTGATCTAACGTTTCATACTCTCCTCGATATTAATGACCATTGATTTGTGGCTTAACAACCAATTGGTCCATGATCTATATTTAAAGAGCATGGAGAGTCATTTGTCGATGATCGATTCTGAGAAACTCTCCTGTAAAATATCTTTGTAATATTTTTCTTTTCATTAATAAATTGTTCCAAGTGGTCGCGTTGGTTGGGGCCATCAATGTTTCCCCGTAGGCTTTTTACCACGTGAAAACATTGATGTGTTGATATTTGATATGGTTATGTGAGTGGTTACTGAAGGTGTTCGTCCTCTGTTGGAATACATGTGTTTTCGAACAAGAAACACACAAGATACTGACAATGAGAGTAATTTTAGAAGACAAAATAATTCTCCTTAGATCCTTCAAAGAGATCAGAGGAATAGAGTGTTGGTTTTTTTGTTTTTCTTTATATATATGAGATATGATCATTATATTATTACAATTATGAGTGTTCCATATATAGGGAACATATGGTGACCATCCATGAAAGGATGTGTCCCTTGAATAATCAATAACTATTTATTATTATCATTTACTTATTATATATGATATTTAATAATCAATATCTATATTATTAATTATTATTTTAAGAGAATGTCTTCCCTATATTTTCCAAACATCAACACTCCCTCTCAATGATGGAGACATCCTGCATCATGCCAAGCTTGTCTCTGAAGTATACAAACTTCACCCTAGACTCATGAAACTTGTCTATCAATGTTGGTAAATGTCTCTCTCCCACCTGAACCGAGGAGAAACTCCTTTTGTAGCTCTCCCTCTAAGCCAATTAACTCTCTCTAAGATCAGGCTCATTATGGGTTTGCATGTAATAACATATAGCATCTTGAGTCTTTATCATTCCTTGTGAAATCACCATGACTAGGACAAATACCACACCAGGAACTTTCACCACAAGTACACACCTGTGAGTGAATGTTAACATTATGCTAACTGACATGTGGAAATCACTTCAACCACCTCGAGTCCATATTATTCCTTGTCATGATGAAGGAATGACTATGTCTGGGCCCATTTACCAGAAGTGCACATTTATGATAAATGTATCCTATCTCCCTTGTTCTGCAACCCAATCTAGGAGAAGTTATGCACGATGTTAAAACATCAACACTCCCTCTTAACTAGGGAGGTATCTTTCCATAATAGTACACAACTATTGTTCAGAGACATGCAGTCTCTTCCTGTGGTACAAAACCACCATAGTAGCAAAAGGTTTGTCACACATGGCACTCCCATGTGGACTTCTAGAGGCTACACCCTCTAGAACCAATAGGGTCAACTCCCATAGTGTGTGACATCAAGGTTCAACTCCCTTGACATGTCCTCATGTGATCTCCACATGGGACATTGGGATATAAGCCCAAATGCACTTATCCCTTCTCGAATAAGTGTCCTCACAGATCAACTCAACTCAATTCACAGAGGCATACGATATGGAGAATGTTTGTCACACATGACACTCCCATGTGGACTCCCTCTAGAAACACTAGGGTCAAATCCCATAGTGTCTGACGTCAAGGGTCATCTCCCTTGACATGTACTCATGTTCTCTCCACATGGGACGTGTCCTCATGTTCTCTCCACAAGGGACGATGGGATATAAGCCCAAACACACTTATCCCTTCTCGAAAAAGTGTCCCACTTATCCCTTCTCAGATAAGTGTCATCACGGATCAACTCAACTCAGTCATAGAGGATTACGATCTAGATAATGTCTCAGGAAGTTGCAATCATCCACACTCCATCTCAACGATGGAGGTATTCTCTTCCACACCAAGTCTGTCATGGAAGTACTTGAACTTCGTCTTGGTTTGGTAATAACATCAACAACCTACTCATCTGCAGGAAGGTAAACCACCAATACTTCCTTCCTCTACACCATGTCTCAGATGTAATGGTACTTGATCTCAATGTGGTTAGATTTTTCATGAAACACTAGATTCTCTAAGATCTTTACACAAATTTGGTTACCATAATGAATAATGGTGGAATCCAGCACATATTCGAATAAATCTGCAAGGAGCTTGTGAATCCACACTTCTTCATGGACCGACTAATCCGGATTTAGGAGTGGAACAAACTAATTAACAGACTGAATACAATAAACACGGAGATATGGAGAATAACACAAATATCTAGTGAATAATATCTTCTATTAAATAATGAAATAGGCTGAAACTGTAAAACTACAGAACTGAAAACTTGCTTGAATGGTGGTAGTTATCTCTGAGAAGAGATGTGGTTTCTATTCACATTTTTCTGAGAATAATGGATTACAATGAGGCTCCATGGGCATTTTTTTATAGTACTCATGAATGACAAAACCCTAGAAATCCAAAAACCTAACCCTAGAAGGTGAAACACCAAAAGTTATGTGGGCCCTATAGGTAAGTTGGTGTAATTTGGTACCTCAACTTCCTAGGGCCGTAAATTGTGCATATGACCTCCGTTTTAGGAACGTGATAGCCTGTTGGAAAGGTATTTCAGAGAGATACACATTCCATCATTAAACTTTGACTCCATCTCCAGTTTGACTGTGGAGAGCCAAACAAACAACGTTTAGTGCCCCAAAATAGCCCCAGAAGTACAACAAGATGTGTTGACATGAAAACATACAAAATAATCCAGTTGGATTAGGTGAGAGGCCACTCGTATCCACCTGGAGGATGTGTGGGGCTTCAGACAACCCAAGAAGTGTAGAACCCACAATTAGAAAGGAGTACAGAAGAATGTCTTGAACAAAAACAGACACGAGGAGTCAGTTGGAATAGGTGGGTGGCCACCAATATCCACCTAGATCAATCCTCCCCCCTTAGGAAGCAATGGTCACCATTGCATTGAGTTCCCCCATCAGGTGAGGAAAATTTTGTTGGATTTGGCCCCGAGTGATCCACTTTCCTTGGTGCAGGAGTTCCCCTTCCTTGACAACCTGATAAAGTTGGATCCGCTACTTGCGAGTGCACTTGACCTATGTGTCCACAATTTGATCAGTGGATTCTTGTTCCATGTAGTCAGGGTTGAGCTCTATTGGTGTCAGTTGTTCTACAATCTTAGAAGTGTCCAATAATGGTGGAAAATATGGTCGAAGGAGTTCCACATTAAATACTAGATGCAGAACAAGGAAGGGTGGAGTGTTAAGCTCAAAATAATTGCTACCCACAACCTTAGTGATAGTGTAAGGCCCATAACGAAGTGGGAGAAGCTTTCGATGGGGCCCAGTGAGACGCTCCTTCTATATATGTAACCAGACTTTGTCGCCAACCTAAAATTGGTGTGGTACCTTTCGTTGATCATGGCGTTGCTTGTACTTAGCATTGGATTTCTGCAAAATCTCTTGGACCTGTTGGCGGATGTGTTGAATCTTCTCAATGAATCTGGTGGCTTTTTCGATCACAGACTGGTCAGGAGAAGAGTTTGTTTGTGTGGTGGCATGAGGGAGTGCAACATCAATGGGTCCCAAGGGTTGGAATCCTAGACCCACCTAAAATGGGTTATCGTTGGTGGAACTATGGAGAGCCCTATTGTAACTGTGTTGGACATAGGGAAGACTCTCATCCCATGTACGTGGATGCTTATAATTGTACATGCACGGGATGTGCACAATCATCTGATTGACAACCTCGGTTTGGGGGTGGAAAGCAGTGGATTTTGTGAGCTTGGTGTCCAACAAAGACCATATACTCGACCAAAAGGTGTTGAGGAACCGACTGTCTAGGTCGGAGATGATGGTCTGTGGTATCCCAAAGTGGACCCACACTCGCTCGAAGAAGAACTTGGTAGTCTATGCCGCTATGACAGTCTTCTTATAGGCTATGAGGATGGCCATCTTCGAAAACCGATCAACGACCACAAACACGTTGTCATTTCCTTTCTTGGTGGACAATAAACCAGACATGGAATCCATTGAGATGGATTCCCAAGGTTTCTCGGGAATAGGAAGAGTGCTATATAAGCCTTGCTTCTTTATGGTTGGCTTGGCAATGGCACAGGCAGTGTAAGATCTGAAATACTTGTTGATGTCCTATCGAATTTTTGGCCAATAAAAATGTTTCTGAAGAATGACCACAGTTTTCTCTACGCCAAAATGCCCTGCCACCCGACTATAGTGGGCTTCCCAAATAAAATTTGCATGCTCGCTTGTAGGAACACAGAGATGGCCCAGGTGGCATAAGATTCTATCCTGAATGTGAAAATCAATGATATTTGCGCTTATACCCAAGAGATGATATGTGGTGACAAAGTTCGGATCTTATTGATAAATTTGGGGCCACTCAGAGGCTTCATGTCCACAGGAATGGAGCAAAGTGGTGAGTGCAGCCACAGGGGGGCGACTGAGGTAGTCAACAACACGATTGGAGATACATGTCTTATACTTGACGTTGAGATGAAATTGTTGCAGGCAGGTTGACCACTTTTTATGGCGGTCGTTCTGCAATTTTCCCTGTGTCTGTATGAACTGCAGAGGCTTGTGATCAATGTGTATGATTGTCTCTTTCCCCATAATGTAATGTTTCCATTGATGGAAGGCTTGTACAATGGAATACATTTCCTTGTCATAGGTGGGGTATTTATGGATAGTATCAGAGAGTGTCTCACTATGGTATGCCACTGAATGTCCATGTTGAGTGAGAACTATGCCCACAACATAGTCAGATGCATCAGTCTCAATATCGAATGGTTGTTGCAGATCGGGAAAGGAGAGTATTGGAGTTGAGCACAAGCAATGCTTCAGATCATCAAATTCTCGTTGTTTCTCCTTCCCCACACGAACTTGGCCCTACCATCGCCCTTGGTCACCTGGTTGAGGGCCCATGCAATATAGGAGAATCCCAACACGAACCGTTAGTAGAAGTTGGCTAGCCCCAGAAAGATCTGAAGCTCGGTCAGTGTGGTCGGTGTGGGCCTTTCACAGATGAATTGGACCTTAGTTGGATCAACATGTACCCCATTCTCATCAACAATGTAGCCCAAGTATTGGACCATGTTCATGCCAAAAGACCATTTTTCCAAGTTGGCATACAGCTTGTGTTGTCGCAGAGTGCTCAAAACCTGTTGAATATGCCACATGTGCTCTTCCCACGTCCTGTTGAAGATGAGGATGTCATCCAAATATACCACCACAAAGGAGCTGGTGAAGGGTATCAATACATCATCCATCAACCTCGTGAAATTGGTTGGTGCATTTGTTAATCCAAAAGGCATGACTAACCATTCGTAGCGACCTTCTTTAGACTTGAAGGTTGTCTTCTATACATCAGTTGGTTCGATGGGAACCTGGTGGTAGAAAGACATTAGGTCAATCTTGTTGAAGAACTTGACCCCCTTGAGTTGGTCAAGAAGTTCATCAATCCTGGGAATGGGGTAGCAGTTCATGACTGTGGTTTTGTTTAAGTCTATGTAATCAATGCATAGTCGACAAGTCCCATCCTTCTTCTGCACCAGTACAATCGGTATTCCTCAAGGGGAGGAGTTGGGTATGATGTTCCCCTTTTGAAGAATCTCTCGGATCTAATGCCTGATTTCATCATTCTCCATCAGCGAGTGCCGATAGACTGGTCCATTAGGTAAAGGTGCTTTGGGGGTGAGATCAATTGGATGCTTGACTTGGCAGTGTGTCTTACCCATGTAGGTGAGGAGAATATGTCTCTGTATTCTTCCACAATCCTGTCCACTTACTTCTGCTGCAAAGAGAGGCGCTGTGAAGAGGCCATGGATGTGGTGGAGATCTTCTTCTTACTGTGAGCACAGATCACAAAGAAGACAAACTTCCCGGTCTGTGAAATGACTTTACTGCATTTCTGAGAAGAGATTAAAGAAATAGCAGTAGGTGACGCTACCTTTGGGATCCTATACAATTTTCTACCCAAAGTAATAATAACACTACGGGGTCTAGACTCATACACATCATGACGCTTCCACAAATATGGTTGTCCTAAAAGAACATCACAAACTTAAAGGGGAGCATTATCACACAACACCTCATCTTTGAAAGGATTGATGTCGTAGGGCAGACAACATTGTTGGCTGACACAGAAATCTCTTCATTGGCGAAGCCAACCGATAGTGTAGGGTTGTGGGTGCGGTGTCGTTGCCAGTTCCAACCACTTGACAACCTCTGTTGAAATCAGGTTCTTCTAACTACTGTTGTTGACAATGAAGTGAATCATAGCCCCCTTGACCCACATCTGCGAGTGAAAGAGGAATTCCCCTTCCTCTGGTTCTTCTGGTTCGCTCGGTCAAACTTTGGTGGTAGAGACAATGACATTGGGTTTAGCATCGATAATTCGCTTCCCTCCTTCAGGATTTGACTTGGAATCAGAATCGACCTCTGACTCGAAAGCCTTCAGTTCAGCCTGTTGAAATAATGTAACTGCAAAGAGTATTCTAATTATTATTGATATATTATTCATTAGATCAATCCCCTTTTGCAAATTGATCATGTCGGGTATTGTAAATAACCAAATCCCCTTTTTTGGATTGGTAAAACTTTAATTGTAATAGGCAGAATGAGAAGTCGAGCCTGCCAGTGAAAAGTCACCTACCAGATTGTATAAATAAAGAGGCTAGCGCCTCATTTGGACACACTCACTTGTTCATTAGAGCACAAGTTCGGAGCTGCAGTTGGAGAAGAAATAAGAGAGAGAGAGAGGCACATTCTTGGGAGAGGATTTTCTGTATTTGTTTGAGTTATCTCTTGCCATTGTATTGGCTATCTATATTAAGGAAGTTTTTGTTGGGTTTTCTCCCCCATGAAAGTTTCCCAGGATAAATGATGTGTCTCTTGTGATTGTGTATTTCTCGGTGATCCTATCTATGCTATTTTTATCTAGTGAAATGAAAAGAAACTCAATAATAGCTTAAACCTTAACATGGTATCAGAGCTAAGCTGAAGAGAGCATCTTTCACAAGAGAAAGTGAAAAATGTCACTGTTGTCGTACATGCAAATTAGGAATTTTTGTTGAATAAATATTTCATCCCCAAAACCATCTATAAAAGTGCACCCTTCCTCAAGGATCATTTTGGCATCCTCAACGCAAATTTTCAGTGGCTAGATCTCCCGGAAAGTGAAACCCTGGTTTTCACAAAGTACCAGAAGTACCAGAAAACTAGAGTATCGAAAGTACCAGAAGTACCAGAAAACCAGAAGCACCAGTCCATAAATCCGTAGATCGAGTTTGGAGGCATAAAATTTGTATTTTCTAAAATCTAATCACACCATGCTACTCGCCTCAGCCAAGCGCACCTCCTCGTAAGTTCATAATTTAATTTTGAGCATTTTCATTTTTGGTCATTTTCCTAGCCCCAGGTAAAAGATGTATGCAAGCACTAATCTTGTTGACAAGCTGGAAGGTGTGGAAAACTTATCTTCTTGCAAGTATAGAATTGATCTCATTCTTTAAGAGAATGACCTAGCAAGATTCATCAAAGAAGAAGTACCAAAACCCATCGATGTTGTAGATAAAGAAAAACACCAAAAGGACATAATTAGGGACAAAATAATCATTGCAGATTCGATCAAAGATCACTTGACTCCTCAAGTATCATAAAAGAAGACTCTGAAAGAAATTTTTGATGCTCTAACCAAACTATATGAAGTAAAGAACATAAACTGGAAGATGAATCTAAGAACTCAGCTCAAGAATACAAGGATGCATAGAGGAGAATTAATCCAAGAATATTTCTCCAAAATATCTCAATTCAAAGAACAACTTGAAGCGATCGGAGATGCTATAGACGAAGACAAACTTATAATGACGACCCTTAATGGTCTCTCAATATCTTGGGATGCATTCATCCAAACCATTTGTGCAAGAAAGGATAAACTACTATTTGACAGTCTATGGGAAGAATGCATTCAAGAAGAATCAAGAGTAGCTAACCAGGAAGATTTACTTTCAAGAGACGAAGATCAATCCCTAGCTACTCACACTAAAGGAGGAAGAAAGAAGTCTTACTTCCAGAAAGAAAATCATAAAGATTCTCACCCCCAAAACAAATTCAGACATAAAGAATCTCAACCAAAGAGATTCCAGAAGAAAGGACAAAGAAAGGAAAGAGATTACTCATCTGTCCAATGCTACCATTGTGACAAGATGAGATATATTGCAAGACATTGTCTAGCTAGACAAGAAGAATACAAGAGGAAAAATAAGAGACATCATGCCCATGCAGTTGAATATGAAGAGCCACCCACAAAGATGTTAAGAGAACAAATTAAAGACTATGTCTTAATCTCGGCCCTCTCAGGATCGGTAACACCTAGAGAGGACACTTGGCTCATTGATAGTGGTCCTTCCAAGCACATGATAGGTCAAAGAGATGTTCTCTCTTGCCTTTCAGAAAAAAAAAATTCTCAGAAAGTTACACTTGGAGATGATTATCAATACCCTATCAAGGGAGTGGGAGAATCAAACTACAAGATTAATTCAGGGACTCCAATGAAGATGAAGGACGTACTCTATGTACCAGGTTTGACAAAGAACCTACTCTCCATATTAGCTTTAGAAAATAAAGGCTTTAGAATTGCCTTTATAGATGGAGGAGTTCTTATGTGGGCTAAAGGAGAAACCATGAAAGAAGTAATCGTCATTGGAAAAGAAGAAGGTGGCTTGTATAAACTAAGGGGTCACTCGGAAGCAGCCATGACCCATGCCATTGAAAATCCATGTGAACTTTGGCATAGAATATTAGCACACATCAACTACAAGGAATTACCGTATGTATGCAAGGTAGTCATAGTTCTACTAGAACTCAAGGTTGACCATGAAGGTGTGTGCGATGGATGTGCACAAGGGAAGAACATCAAGAACCCCTTTCCAAAGAGAGACAACAAAACAGAAGGAGTATTAGAACTCATTCACTCAGATGTGTGTGGCCCAATGCCATCATCCTCCATCAATGGGTATGTATACTATGTATCTTTTATTGATGATTATTCTCGTAAAACCTGGGTTTACTTGTTGAAATCAAAAGATGAAGTGTTCAGTAAATTAAAGGAATTCAAAGCCTTGATAGAGAATCTTCCTGAAAGAAATATCAAGACACTCAGGTCAGATAATGGATGAGAATACACCTCAAAAGAGTTTGTAAACTACTGCAAACATGTCAAGATTAAGAGGGAGCTCACCACTCCTTACAATCCTCAGCAAAACGGTGTGGTAGAAAGAAAGAACAGAATGATAATGGAAGCAGTGAAGACCATGATCTATGGTCAATATCTTCCAATGTGCTTATGGGCAGAAGAAGAAAAAAAAACAGTATGTGTACAAAACTGATTGTCCCATAGTGCACTTGGGTTCAAGACCCATGAAGAGATGTTCTCCGGAAAGAAGCTAGAAGTAAGCCATCTCAAAATATTTGGTTGCCCAATATTTGTACATATTCCGAAAGAGAATAGAAACAAGTTGGACCCTTCAGGAAAGAAGGGAATATTTGTTGGATACTGTGAGGTATCCAAGGCCTTCAAGGTTTATATACCAGGTCACCATCACATTGAGATCAGCAGGGATGTGACCTTTGATGAAGATGCGGCACTCAAGAAATCAAGAAGATGTCATCTTGAAGAAGTATATGAAGAGGAACATGTAGCTCCCAGAGTTGCAGAATCAGTGAGGAAGGTTCCCAGAGTTGCAGAATCAGTGAGGAAGGTTCCCAGAGTTGCAGAACCAGTGAGGGAAGTCATAGCTTTTCTTGATGAGGAAATTCTAGAATATCATGACATAGCAGAATTTCAAGAACCTCCTCAGATGACAATCTCCCATAAGAGAAATTCTGCTTGGGCTAGGGATCTTATTCAATATGGAGAGAAGTATGGTGTTCCCGAAGGAACCACGAGACAGGTGAGGAGACCTAAGCCATTCTCCATTTATATGGCTTTGATGTGTGATATCCTAGAAAAGGAACCTACCTTCTTTGAAGAAGCCATTCAGAAGAAAGAATGGGCAGATGCCATGACAGAAGAATACCAATCCATAATAAAGAATGATGTATAGGAAATAGTTCCCAGACCGAAGAGCAAGGATGTGGTATCTTCCAAATGGATTTTCAAAATAAAACATGTTGTTGATGGAAGTATTGAGAAGTATAAATCAAGGTTTGTTGCTCGTGGTTTTTCTCAAAAGGAAGGCATTGACTATGAAGAGACATTCTCTCTTGTAGTCAGATACACTTTGATCAGAACAATCATAGCCCTTGCAGCTAAGATGAAGTGGAAGTTACACTAGATGGATGTAAAGGAAACCTTCCTAAATGGTGTCATCGAAGAAGAAGTGTATATAGAACAACCTCAAGGATTTGAAGTTGAAGACAAGAAGACTCATGTCTGCAAGTTGAAGAAGGCTCTGTATGGGTTGAAGCAAGCTCCTAGAGCTTGGTATGGAAGGATAGACAGTTTTTTGATGAGCTTGGGCTTTACCAAGGGGAAATATGATTCTAACCTCTACTTCAAGGTTATGAATGACGATTCGGTGATATTGATGGTGTATGTGGATGACTTATTCTTAACTGGAGAAGAAAATCTCATCACTGAATGTAAGAAGAAGGTCGCCTCAAAATTTGAGATGAAAGACCTTAGCCTAATGCATTATTTCTTAGGTCTTGAGGTATGTCAGAGCCCAAAGAGAATCTTCCTTAACCAAGGGAAGTATTCAGTTGAAATCCTGAATATATTTGATATGTTGGAGTGCAAGTCCATGAATACACCCATGGAAATGAAGTTGAAGCTTATGGTCGACACTTCGTTAGAATTGATTGATGTTACGTTGTATAGACATATCATTGGATCGTTGATGTATCTGACAAACACCAGACCAAATATTTGTTTTTTCATGAACACTTTGAGTTAGTTTTTGGTAGAACCCAAACATGTTCACCTAGTTGTTGCAAAACATGTGATGAGGTACCTTAAGGGTACATTAGATTATGGTCTCAGCTATGATGGAGATCATAATTTCACACTGAGTGGGTACAATGATTCAGGGGCTGGAAGTGTCTCTGACAGGAAGAGAACTTCAGGATGTTGTTTCAGTTTGGGATCAACCATGATCTCATGGTAGAGTAGGAAGAAATCAAGCATTGCTCTCAGTACAACGAAAGTAGAATACATTGTTGCGTGTTCTGCCAGTTGTGAAGCCATATGACTTCGTAAGTTGTTGACTGGTATATTCAACCTAGAGATGGAAGCAACCATGATTCTATGTGATAACCAGAGTCGCATAAAGATGACAGATAATCATGTATTTCATGACAAGTCGAAACACATAGAGATGTGATACCATTACTTCTGTGACATGGTGTAGAGAGGAGCCATAAAGCTCCAATATGTTAGCATGAATGAACAGGTTGTCGATGTGTTGACCAAGCCTCTATATCGTGTAAAGTTTGAGAACTTTCTAGATAAGATTGGTATAGTCCGAATGGACCTCCCTCGATAGGGGGACTAGTGTTGTGTTGATATGCCATCCTAGTGTTGTGCTTCCAACTTAATTATTGTGTGGTGATGACAGCCTAGTACTGTGCTTCCAGATTAATTGTTGTGTTGATATTCCAGCTTAATTGTTGTGTGGTGATGCCAGCCTAGTGTTGTGCTTCCAGCTTAATTGTTGTGTTGAGATTCCATCTTAATTGTTGTGTGGTGATGCTAGCCTAGTGTTGTGCTTCCATCTTAATTGTTGTGTTGACATTCCAGCTTAACGGTTGTGTTGAGATTCCAGCTTAATTGTTGTGTTGTGATTCCAACTTAATTTTTGTTTTGTGTTTCTAGCTTAATTGCAATGTAGTGTGCCAGCCTCATGATGTGATGATGTGCCAACCTCGTGTTGTGATGATGTGCCAGCCTCATGTTGTGATGATGTGGTCAGCCTTGTGTTGTGATGATGGTGTATTAATTTTATACTAATCCATATTGATGCAGATGATGATTTCATTCCATTGTGAATGACGATGTTGTTGATGAGAAAAACTTTCGATGATTTATAGATACGCCAATCAGTGTTCCAAGATGTTGTTGATGATATTGTCCTCTCTCTCACCTGATGTTGTTGTAGAATACCCTTCTTGTTAAGGGGGAGTGTTGAAATAATGTAACTACAAAGAGAATTCTAATTATTATTGATATATTATTCATTAGATCAATCCCCTTTTGCGGATTGATCATGTCGGGTATTGTAAATAACCAAATCCCCTTTTGTGAATTTGTAAAACCTTAATTGTAATAGGCAGAATGAGAAGTTGGCCCCTAGATTAATTAAAGGTGGTTATAACCACCCAGATTGAGAAGTCGGCCCTGCCAGTGAAAAGTCACCTGCTAGATTGTATAAATAAAGAGGCTAGCGTCTCATTTGGACACACTCACTTGTTCATCACAGCACACATTTGGAGCTACAGTTGGAGAAGAAAGAAGAGAGAGAGAGAGGTTCATTCTTGGGAGAGGACTTTCTATATTTGTTTGAGTTATCTCTTGGCATTGTATTGGCTATCTATATTAAGGAAGGTTTTGTTGGGTTTTCCCCCCCATGAGGGTTTCCTAGGATAAGTGATGTGTCTCTTGTGATTGTGTATTTCTCAGTGATCCTATCTATGCTATTGTTATCTAGTGAAATGAAAATAAACTCAATAATATATTAAACCTTAACACAGCCACAAGGGACTGGTTGGAGTAACATTCTTCAGTGTTGTGCCAAGAACTTTTATGGTACTCAAACCATTTTCCCGTGTCCTTCTTCATCTTCTCATTGCCCTTCTTGTGTTGCGGATTGGATTGGTTGTCCTGAGGGAAGCCATCTCGACTTGGTCCCTTGTTTTGTGGGTTGGGGATTCCTTTTCGTTTCTTCGGCTATGAGGGGTTTGCAGATGCAAACTCTCGTCATTTCTGCTTAAATTTATGCTCGATCTTGACAACGTATCTATAAGTCGTGCCCAAAGAGGCGATGTCCAGGAACTCCATTTCTCTTTGAATGTATATATGAAAACAATCGTGATATTTGAGCACCATATGATGCTTAGAGTCTTTCATACTCAATTTGGTGCATAGGGTATGGAAATAATTGGTAAAATCTAGTACTGTCTGGTCCCTTTCTTTCCATAGGGTGGTCCATCTGGTGTATTGGTCCTCATAGCTTCCAACAGGGTAGTATTGTTCTTTAATGGAATCCCGGAAGGAATCCCATGTAGGGGCCACCACAAACATTGTGGATTCCTCCATGGCCCTTTGCTCAGAGTAAGTATCCCACCAATATTTAACATGGGGAACGACCTTGAGGAGTGCAAAAGTGATATTTTCCCTATCAGAAAAATTGTGGACCAAAAGATATCCTTCAAGAAGATTCAACCATTTATATACAACATCTCCATCTATCAGTCCTTCAAATAATGGAATATAAAAATTTAATTGTACCTTGAAGGGGGTTGCATGGCCGCTTGATGAAGATGCTTCTCTTGTGGGCAATCGTCAAAGGATATGCGTGAAGTTGTCCATCATTTCGTTCCTTTGTCGCACGAGGGATTCCTCGAGAAAAATTTTAATAGGATCTCCTGCTCCATCATATTTCTTTTCGTTCCCCATGGGTTTTTGTCGAGCTTGACGTGACCGATATAGTAATGGCTTGATTGGTTCAAGTCCCAACTTCTTGTACCCAGATCTTGTCGGGGACATGCATGAAGAAAAATAAATGAAGAGAAGACTGCTTTGATACCACTAATCTAGATTTAGGAGAGGAACAAACTGATTAACAGACTGAATACAATAAACATAGATATATGGAGAATAACACAAATATCTAGTGAACAATATCTTCTATTAAATAGTGAAATAGACTGAAACTGTAAAACTGCAGAACTGAAAAATTTACTCGAATTGTGGTAGCTATCTCTGAGAAGATATGTGGCTGCTACATGCATTTTTCTAAGAATAATGGATTACAAGGAGGCTCCATAGGCCTTTTAGATATTACTCATGAATTCCAAAACCCTAGACATCCAAAAACCTAACCCTAGAAGGTGAAACGCCAAAAGTTATGTAGGCCCTATAGGTAAGTTGGTGTAATTTTGTACCTCAACTTCTTAGGGCCGTAACTTTTGCATATGACCTCCGGTTTAGGTGCATGATAGCCCATTGGAAAGGTATTTCAGAGAGCTGCACATTCAACCATTAAAATCTGACTATGTCTACAGTTTGATTGTGGCAAGCCAAAAAAAACAATGTTTAGGGCCCCAAACAACCCCGGAAGCACAACAAGTTGTGTTGACATGAAAACATATAAAATAAGCCAGCTGGATTAGGCTAGAGGCCACCCGTATCCACCTGGAGGATGTGTGGGGATTCATATAGCCCCAGAAGTGTAGAACCCACAATTACAAAGCAGTATTGAAGAACGTGCTGAACAAAAACGGACACGAGGAGCCAGTTGGAATAGGTGGGTGGCCACCAATATCCACCTGGATCATTGACATACTTAATGCAATGTACTCTGCTTCTACTGTGCTTCAAATCCACATAATTTTGTTTTTTGCTACACCAGGAAACCATGGAATATCCCAAAGTGAAGCAACACTCGAAGATGCTCTTTTTTGTCCATTGTTCTCCCTGCCCAATCAGAGTCAATATATTCCTGCCAAATCATATCAATATTGGAAGTATATATCAGACCATGTCCAATTGTGCCTCGTAGGTATCTCAACACTTGCTTCACAACAATCCAGTGTGTTTATCTCAGCTGACTCATAAACTGGCTAAGTGCACTCATTGCATATAAAATATTTGATCTGGTGTTAACCAGATACATCAATTATCTAATCTATTGTTTGTACAGAGTTGGATCAATTTCGTCAGAATCAGAAGAAGACACACTTATTTTTTTCGGATTCATCACCATTGGTGTATCCATGGGCTTCAAGTTCATCATCCCAAACTTCTTCAATATCTCAATTGTGTACTTCCCCTGACTCATGAAGATCTCATCAGTTCTCTGCCACACCTCTAGTCCCAATAATTATTGCATCATACCAAGGTCCTTCATCTCAAACTTAGAGGCCAACGCATACATGTATTCAACAATAAGGCTCTATGTATCGGTGAGGAATAAATCATCAACGTAGAGGACCAAAATTAGGGACTCACCATTAACAGTATCGTAGTACAGGCTGGGATCGATAACACTTTTGTTGAAGCCCAAAAATCATCAGGTGTCCATCAATCCCCGCATACCAAGCTCGAGGTGGTTTCTTGAGTCCATATAAGGCCTTCTTCAACCTGCACACATGAGACTCCTTCTCATGTATCATGAAACCATATGGTTGCTTGATGTATATTTATTCCTCAATCTCTCCATTGAGAAAGGTTGTCTTTACATCCATCTGATGTACTCTCCAACCCATGGATGTTGCAAGGGAAATAATCATTCGGATAGAATTCTATCGAGAAACATGAGAAAATGTCTCCTTATAGTCTATTCCCTCCACCTGAGAGAATCCTCTAGCAACAAATCTCATTTTGTGCCTCTCGATGCTCCCGTCAACTATGTGTTTGATATTGTAGATCCATTTGGAAGTCACTGCAAACTTCCCCTCAGGTCTCAGAATAATATCCCACACATCATTCTTCATGATGGATTGATACTCCTCCATCATGGCATCTCTCCATATTGGATGATTAGTTGCCTCCTCATAACAGGAAGGTTTAGAATCAATGGTGTGGCTCATAGTTGCAGCATAGAATGGATATCTCTTAGGTATCTTTCTCTCTCGGAAGGTACCATATCTTCCTGTCTCTCACTCAATCTGTCTCTGACAAGGGATGTAGATCTTATATTACTTTCAAGACTCATTGTACCCCACAAATGTACCCTTTCTACCCGAAGGGTCTAACTTGGTCCTTTTATCCTTGGGTACATGAATGTATATTGAACAGCCAAATATACTTAAGTGTCCAACCTCATGCTTCACTTTGGTGAAGGCCTCCTCGGGATTCATGTTCCTCAAGGACTTCTATTATGAACATACACTACAGTCATGGATTCCTCTACCCACAGAAACATAGGTAAATGTTGATCACGAATCATCACCTTGACTGTCTCCACAAAAGATATGTTCTTCCTCTCTGTGATCCCATTCTATTGAGGGTTGTGAGGGACAGTGTACTCCCTTTTGATCCCTACCTAAAACATCTCTAAGACACATCAAGGTTCGCTCATGGAACCAATGTCCCCCAAGACATATCAAGGTTTCATCATGAAATCAATGTCTTGGTTCCTTCATGTATTAATCCATTGATTACTCTACAATCAACTAGTATCATACTTCCACTACCATGTCATCGATAGCTCAAATCATCCGCCACATTATTCATGACTATGTTTCAATCAACCAATAGCGCACATCTACTGCAATGTCATCCAATAGTACACAATTGTTTCCATGACATAGTAGTACACAACTACTGCCATAGTCTCACGACTACGTAGCAGTCCACTAGTATCACATAGCTACTAGCATGTTGTCCAGTGGTACACAATCACTTCCATAGTCTCCATGACCATGTTTTGATGTTTCTCCTCTCCTGGTAGTATTATTCACAACTAGCCACCTCGTATGGAGTCGGAGAGACTATGACCATATCCTCATTCACACCTATCCACCTCACATGGCATAGGAAAGGCTAAGCTACAAGTCTTATTCACTCATGGCACACTAATTTATGGATTGAGAATGTTCTGGGTCAACCCTCCAGATCCTCTTGACAAAAAATATGCAATAGCAAGAGCGGGATTGTAATTTTTTATCACGTCTGGTTTATTTTATGTAAGAAAATATCTCCATTGCAGACATTTTGCTTACTGCAATCGTTGGAAAGGTACCGCAATCAAATGCTTCAAAAATCTGTATATTGTCCACAACGACCATGCCTATGCCTCCCGCGTCCTGGACTGTTATTTTCATGATATACCTCGATGCAATTGTGATATTCTCTATACAAACTACAACGTTTCATTTCTCTTTGCTTGTGTCTAAGGAATCTAGAAGACAATTTTTTGCGGCAACTAGATAAATAGACTTGTCAAGAATGATTCCAATGTACACAAGCGGGTGCACGACCGAGTGGCTGAGATTTGACATGGTGATTCCCTTACCCATTTCCCAACACAACGTTTGATAGGAATTCTCAATTGATTGAGGTCACTCCAATTGTAAATATCCATGGCACAACATTGACGACTGTTTGAGAATCAGGTCCCTCGTTTCCCGTAAACGATACAAAAAGAATTATTTTCTGAGTAGCATGAAATGATCCTATGGTTGTTGCATCCTTCACAAAATCGGTATGATTTCTATATCGAACTCCAATTGAGATGGATACAATATCCAGACCATTTTTAACTATGTCATACTATGACGGGGGGGTCAGGGACCCAAGTTGAAGAAGAGAATTCAAGCCCAAAGAATTCACACAGGTAAAACAAGAAGCAACTTTCTTTCAGGATCATGGGCCCTCCTATGAGGGAGTTAGCCCAGTCCTGCTCCGATACCATGTTGGTTTTGTTGTTTTTCTTTATATATATGAGATATGATCGATATATTATTACAATGATGAGTGTTCCATATATAGGGAACATATGGTGACCATCCATGAAAGGATGTGTCCCTTAAATAATCAATAACTATTCATTATTATCATTTACTTATTATATGTGATATTTAGTAATCAATAATTATATTATTAATTATTATTCTAAGAGAATGTATTCTCGATGTTGTCCAAACATCAACATAGAGATGAGCAAAAGGTTCAGACTCCTCTTCAAAATAACATGGTTGATGATGAAGAAGGAGAAAATGAAGGAACAGATCAAGAAATTCATTGTCTAGGTGACACCTCTACCTCCCCTCATTTAACTCGGACTTCTTATGAAGAGTCCTTTATGAATAGTCAGCTAAATGAATTGAGTAAAGGAGAGAAAACAAAATAAAATAAAAACAAATACAACTTGAGGTCAAAACAGAAGGAAGGAAAGCCCAGTACATCCAATCAGCCTAAGAAATCAGAAAATTATGCTAAAGTAGTGACTACAACCAACAAAGAAAATGAGGAACAAAATAATCAACCTGTGATTAAGGCCCCCATTCCAGAAATTAAAGAGATCCTGAAATCTCCTTCTTCTTTCAGTTTGAAAATGAAATACAAAAGATTAAAATTCCAGTCCCATTTTTAGAGTTGATAAAAAATGAAGAATTTAAGAGGTACATTTCCAAAATTCTATAGCATGAGCCTACTTCCCACTCAACAGACTCGGTGAATTTATAAGATGAAAAACCAGCATTCATATTGGAAACTTTGGTAGAAGATAGGGATGAATCCTCTCCTCCCTTTTATACCTCATTGCATATTCATGATAAAATTCTTCATAATTGCTTTATGGAATCAGGTGCATCTCATAACTTAATGCCTAAAACTATCATGGATGAGTTGAGTCTTGAAATTACCAAAACATGTCATGATCTATATTCTTTTGACTCCAAGAAGGTGAAACTCCTTGGAGTGATTAAAGACCTGGTTGTTACCATGTTTCAACTGCCCATGAAGAGTGTGGTCATGGATATTGTAGTGGTTGGTGTTCCCTCTATGTTTGGGATGTTATTTCCAAGGTCTTGGATTAAAATATTGGGGGGAACATTGCAGATGGATCTCTCATATGACATTATTCTTGTGTTTGGAGGTGAGCACAGAAGGTTGTAAATAGAAGAACAACTAGCTTACATTATTAGTGATGAAGTTAATCCCACAAACCATCTTATTTATGTAGTTGACACTGATTTGGGATCCAGTATTCTGCAACTAACTGATGTTCTAGAAAATATTTTGATGCAGTATCAATGACAAACCTTTGGAATAGGTTGGAAGAGATAAAAGGTCCTTTCAAGTTGAGGGTTATTGCGACAAGGTTGCATGAGATTGTTATTGCCAAGTTTAGTAATACTCAGGGATGGTCATAAGAAATAACTGCAGTATCGGAGTCAAACAAGGTTTTCCCTTGTCCCTAGAATTTTTTCCATATACATTGACAAGTTAGAAGATTGTTTGGAAGAAGCAAGATGTGTTGGCCCAACTCTCGTTGGCATAGTCATCATTATTCTTCTTTACATTGATGATATTGTTCTTATGGTGAGGATTCCCTACGATCTTGACAAGAAACTAACAATCCTCTAGGATTTCTTCTCCAATATGGGTATGATTGTTAATATGGAAAAAACGAAAAATCATGATAATTAAATCCAAAAAGATCACCTACGATACTTTTGTATATGAAAACAAGAACTTGGAGGAAGTGTCTTCGTACAAATATCTCTAAATAGATATTAATAAAAATCCCAACTGGAATTAAAGCATTGAGAAGAGGATAAATGGAAGATGGAAATCTTATTATGGACTTGAAAACAATTGTAAATGAACGAGTATTTGGACATGGGATAAAAAAAACTCCTCTTTGAGACTCTTGTTACTCTAGTTGTTTTATATGGATGTGAGGTTTGGGGATGCATTATCTCTAGAGAGTCATGGAGAAATATAGAGTAGATCCAAAAGAACTTAATAACCTACAATCTCAAAATTAAAGGAAATACACCCTATCATATCCTCCTCATAAAAGTGAGCCTTCCCCCCATTGAGAATATCACTATCGCAAGGTACCTAATGTATAAGAATAATTTAAACAACATGGAATACAAGAGGCTTCCTAAAATTGCTTTAAACTCTAGCCAAAACCACGTTCAACTCAAGCAAGGATGGTATAAAGATTCCTAGTATTGGCTAAACCATTGGGGAATAAAGTAAGAGATCAGATTACATAATAAGGATAATATTAAAAATATTATTACAAAAAAATTAAGGAGAAATTGTAATGTGATAAAGAGTTAGAGGGGAAAATGAAATTAAGGTATTATAAGGAGGTGATCAACCCTAATCTAGAAGATAAAAAGTATATCTTTGTCTTGACTATTGTAAAGAAGAAAATAAACATCTCTAAAATAAGAACAAATACTTATGATCTTGTCAAGGTGCCAATGCAAAGATCGTCATCAAAACCACCACTAAAACCATCGACGAGACCCCACAAACCCAGAGCCACAAGGCCTACGAAATATCCCTATAGAAAACCCCAAACATCCATAATTCCACATTTCCAAAATCCAAACTTAAAAGGGCATTGAATTGCCACTAATTCAACCTTCAAATGCAATTGAATTGGGGGAACAAAGCTCTGATCATCGTCCTTCCCAAAGCATGGCTTACCCGTATTCATTAATTGATTTATAATGAGGATATATTCCATTAATAACCACTTGTTTAATAATCTAGGGGATTGAACTAAAGCTAATTTATCCATATTTTGACAATATTCAAAGTCTCAAATTAATGACAAACTTGGCCCAATGATCATCCTCCGAGTTCAAATCTCGTTTGATATGCAAGAAGGAAACTTTGTCAAACAAAGAGAGTTCATGTTTGATTATGGAGAGCAAGATTTTGAGTTTTTTCCCCACTGGATTTGAATGAGATATCATCTCCTTGGTGATCAACATTGAGTCACCAAAAATAATAAGGGATCTAATGTTTTCCTAATGGATATACCATACCATAGGGAGTAAACCTTTGTCAGATTATTCGAGAACTTTCCTAGCCCCTAAGCATAATGAGTGATCTTAATTCCTCTGAGATCATAAAGACTCACATTCACACCTACCACCCTTGGTCTAGCCTTCCTATAATTACAAATAGTTTATTTATACTTTACCTAGTGTTTGAACTCTCCAAACTAGTTTTTTCATACTTTCTTTTACTACACAAGAAAATTTCTTGATAAATTAAAGTAAGATGATTATATATATTATCTCCCACTGCCATAACAATAGAATTGTAATCATGAAAAAAAATTCATAATCAAATTATACACACATACCTTAAGTTTTCCCTAATATTTTCCCTCTCCGCCACCTTCGCCCTCATAAAAGGAAAGGTTTGGGAAAACTTAATTAAATTTTCCCTAATTCTTTTTTCCATAGAACTATACAGGAATTTTTTTGGAGAATTCATCTCTTTCAAAGGAATTTTTTTAGAGACTTCATTTCCTCCAATGAATGGTAATTAAGGTAAATCATTAACTTGGTGGTAATCAAGATAATTGTTTTTTTATTATTATGGAGCTCAACCCCAAAGGAATAAAAAGAGTTGAACTTGTACCTTTGTATTATACCTAGGGAGGTAGCATGGGAGGTACCCAATAGGAATGGGGTTATGTATTATTAGTGAAGGTCATCCAATGTAAGGTGGACTAGGTCCACCATGGTATTAAATAAGGTCCATTATGGTAGTTACATATAATAAATAGGTAGTTAGAAATAATAAATGGGCCTTCTAGAAGATACCTACTCTAGAATGTTTCCAAGAGATAGAGAATGCTATAAAATGAATGTAAGCAATGTAACTGGCATGGTGAAGAATATTTTGTATGTGCAAGCAAGTATTGTTTGAGGAGTTTTATCCTTCCATAAGGATTAATATAGGTGTTACCCTACCTGAAGGGTTTTCTACTTCTTGTGTTGAATATTGTGGTTGAATGCTTTGGTGTTTATTATTTTTATTTCTAAATCATATTTGCAGATCTAGTATTGGTATATAACATATGGTATCAGGCCTCTTTCCTTGAGCAAAGAAGGGAATATTTTTTTGCTTATTTTTGCATAATTTTTTAAGAAAAAAAGGGGGTAGTGCACTTCAGGCTCAGGTCTGAAACTTTTTACTCGGAATTTTTAGAAAGTAATCGATATTTGGATTCCTCTCGGAAAAATTATCGATTTCAAAAAACAAATCAGTCGAAACGGAGACCGAGAAGTAAAGTTATGAGCATTTTAAATTCAACAGTTTTTC
>JASDQU010105737.1:163064-183418 GCA_032191745.1 Picea mariana | reverse complement strand
GTCGTAGATCTGGGCGGGTGGACTCTGGCCATCCAGATCTGCTCGCTACTTACCTTAATCCACATGCGCGCCCCAACTTAAAGCCGACATCTCTTCCTCACATCAGACGGTCGTTACAAACCCTGAGATTCCTCGAAGGAATCTTGTCTGTTCATCGGGACTTAGCCACATGCTAATGTCTCGACATTATGGGTCAGGATTTATCAAGGCGAGAGCCCGAGTTCTTGTCAACGGAACTCCCGAATCCCCGATCCCCGATTTCCTGAAACGGGTAATCTCTCGACACGTCACCTCCTTAAATCGGCCGGTCCAGATCTATCCCGGGATTTCCACCATGGAAAGTCCCAATCTCTTGTCATCAGGACTCCCGATCTCGCGATTCCCGATTTTCCGAAATGGAAAATCTCATAACACATGGCCTCCGTCGTTCGGATGTTCTAGATCTATTTCGAGGCTTTCACCCCTATTCACTGGGGTTTTAACCCTCGGATATCTCCTGACAGATCCAACGGTTGTCGGGTTTTCTAGCCGAGATCTGATGGCTCAGCCAGTTCCTAACTAATTCGGGATTTCGCGTATCACGATTTCCACACTCATGTGCAATTCCAAAGGGCTTTAAACCCCATGCACACTTTCTAGATCTAACGGTCACGAGGGTTCACCTTCCCTCTTGAATAGATCCTAAAGCTCCTACACTTCTGGTGTGGAGTCCTCTCTCCCTGTGGACTTATACCACACTGGCTGCAGTTTCATAACGCCATTATACCTCCTAAGCTTAAAAACTCGTCAAGTAACTCCTTGACATTTTGGAGCAAACCAAGGTCTGAAATTGGCCTTCCAAACCCAATTTCCCCTCGCATTCTCGGTCCAAAGACCGCTCCACTGGCCCATCTAGGCTCAGTGTCAAAACCTTGGCTCTGATACCAAACTATAGTGCACCTTTTTCAGCTACCATGGCTTAATCGCTCTTAAAAGGAAACTTTAACACCACTCGGTACATAACTCATACAGGTATTATAAATCCCATGTATTTAAACAAATAAACACATTCTACACTGAGTATTCATATGGGTTACTACCATAATTTAACAATCATTAGCGTTTCATACTAATTCATATACACAGCGGAAATCATGATAACATAAACAGTAGAGTCATGCAAAACGTGATTAAAACATAATCAGATACTTATCTTTTAACGGTAGTAGAATCCGCCAACCAATTGCAGGCCTTCCACGAACCTCCCAGCCTTAGACCGCACTGCTCATCAACTCAGCAATGGGTCACCCCCGAGTTGGGACTAAGCTCCACCCCAAGGCAATGAAATCTAGGCTAGGCTGAGGTTACAGGGAAAACAACACACAACCACAAGGAAGGGATTCCCTCCAAGGAACCTCCCACGCTCACTGCCCACAGACTCTCATTCTCCACATGCTTGTTCCACCCCAGGAGTATACACCTTCTCTGTCACCTGAACAGTCCTTCGGCTACTAATCTCCCTTGCCTTGGGTTACAGGAACAGGCTGGATCGGAAGTCTCCGGGCTCTATGGCAGCTACAAGGTTCCTTCAAGGAGTTCTCTCCTTCCTCTGCGCACTCTCTCACTTGGAGGGAGTCGCTCACAGGTCCAACAACCTGTTCTTCCAACTTCAACCACCTCTCTCACCTGGAGAGAGTGTTGTACAAACTGGCCAACAATCCACACAGGATCAAACACTACACGTCCACCACAAACCACGGGAATCCAGACACGAACACCCCAGGGCAGCTCTAAATAGGTGCAACAGTATAACCAGGCTTAGTAGGGACGAGACACTTCTGTTTTCTCAATTTGGCAACACGGAATAGACTCACACTCTGGATTCTCAAGGATGTGTGACGAGTCTTCCACGTAGGGGTCGATTCAGACTCCCGGTTTAGAACAGAGAAGGGTTGTACCAACTTTCTAGAACAAACACAGACTCTTTTCCCAAATCCACACAGGCTTCTCGTTCAGGGAATATACACACTGGTTTTCTCAAAGCCAGACCCAGACTTTTCGAATCACAGGGACGCACGAAGGTTCTCTGTAGGAGTCGGGTTGGTAGTACTATCCAGGGCTCCATACGCATTCAGACAATTGGATAGAATGGGGAGCAACCCTTCTCACGGCTCACCCTGGTTGTTTTATTCGCATGCGTCAGGGTTGACACTTGTCACCCATGAAACTGCATGCGTTCCACCAGCACGCATCTTCCTTGTATGTTCTCCCCTTGCCAGAAACTTAGAATAAAACATAAAATGCACATGTCTTTTGGGATAATATTAAAATATTATTCCCAGGCTTAAGCCCCCTAGGCTTAGCCCCTAGGCTCAACACTTAGCCCCTTTTCCCACCTTCCAGCCCCTAATTCCTTGCCCACTCTATGGATGCTTAGTCCCCCTTCACTCATTCATCATGGTCGGTCTGCACATGGCAGTGTTTATATTTTATTAATTGTTCTGCGTGATTACATATACAACAGTAGGCTCCTGGCCTTCAACACTCAGGCTTCCTGGCCTAACAAACACATAAGCCTCCAGCTTATAAAAATTTGGCTCACCAGCCTATAAAACATAATTACAATTCATTTTAGAACATGGTTTACAACGGGGCTCGGCCTTGGGGACACTACAGGAGTCCCTACTATCTTGACAAGAAACTAACAATCCTCTAGGATTTCTTCTCCAATATGGGTATGATTGTTAATATGGAAAAAACGAAAATCATGATAATTAAATCCAAAAAGATCACCTACGATACTTTTGTATATGACAACAAGAACTTGGAGGAAGTGTCTTCGTACAAATATCTCTAAATAGATATTAATAAAAATCTCAACTGGAATTAAAGCATTGAGAAAAGGATAAATGGAAGATGGAAAGCTTATTATGGGCTTGAAAACAATTGTAAATGAACGAATCTTTGGATATGGGATAAAAAAAACTCCTCTTTGAGACTCTTGTTACTCTGGTTGTTTTATATGGATGTGAGGTTTGGGGATGCATTATCTCTAGAGAGTCATGGAGAAATATAGAGTAGATCCAAAAGAAATTTATAACCTACAATCTCAAAATTAAAGGAAATACACCCTATCATATCCTCCTCATAAAAGTGAGCCTTCACCCCATTGAGAATATCACTATCGCAAGGTACCTAATGTATAAGAATAATTTAAACAACATGGAAGACAAGAGGCTTCCTAAAATTGCTTTAAACTCTAGCCAAAACCACCTTCAACTCAAGCAAGGATGGTATAAAGATTCCTAGTATTGGCTAAACCATTGGGGAATAAAGTAAGAGATCAGATTACATAATAAGGATAATATTAAAAATATTATTACAAAAAATTTAAGGAGAAATTGTAATGTGATAAAGAGTTAGAGGGGAAAATGAAATTAACGTATTATAAGGAGGTGATCAACCCTAATCTAGAAGATAAAAAGTATATCTTTGTCTTGACTATTATAAAGAAGAAAATAAACATTTCTAAAATAAGAACAAATACTTATGATCTTGTCAAGGCGCCAATGCAAATATAGTCATCAAAACCACCACTAAAACCATCGACGAGACCTCACAAACCCAGATCCACAAGGCCTACCAAATATCCCTACAGAAAACCCCAAACATCCATAATTCCACATTTCCAAAATCCAAACTTAAAAGGGCATTGAATTGCCACTAATGTAACCTTCAAATCCAATTGAATTGGGGGAACAGAGCTGTGATCATCGTCCTTCCCAAAGCATGGCTTACCTGTATTCATTAATTGATTTATAATGAGGATATATTCCATTAATAACCACTTGTTTAATAATCTAGGGGATTGAACTAAAGCTAATTTCCCCATATTTTGACAATATTCCAAGTCTCAAATCAACGACAAACTTGGCCCAATGATCATCCTCTGAGTTCAAATCTCGTTTGATATGTAAGAAGGAAACTTTGTTAAACAAAGAGAGTTCATGTTTGATTATGGAGAGCAAGATTTTGAGTTTTTTCCCCACTGGATTTGAATGATCTATCATCGCCATGGTGATCAGCATTGAGTCACCAAAAATAATAAGGGATCTAATGTTTTCCTAATGGATATACCATACCATAGGGAGTAAGCCTCTACCAGGTTATTCGAGAACTTTCCTAGCCCCTAAGCATAATGAGTGATCTTATTTCCTCTGAGATCATAAAGACTCACATTCACACCTACCACCCTTGGTCTAGCCTTCCTATAATTACAAATAGTTTAGTTATACTTTACCTAGTGTTTGAACTCTCCAAACTAGTTTTTTTTATACTTTCTTTTACTACACAAGAAAATTTCTTGATAAATTAAAGTAAGATGATTATATATATTATCTCCCACTACCATAACAATAGAATTGTAATCATGAAAAAAAAGTCATAATCAAATTATACACACATACCTTAAGTTTTCCCTAATATTTTCCCTCTCCACCACCTTCACCCTCATAAAAGGAAAGGTTTGGGAAAACTTAATTTTCCCTAATTCTTTTTTCCATAGAACTATATAGGAATTTTTTTTTGGAGAATTCATCTCTTTCAAAGGAATTTTTTTAAAGACTTCATTTCCTCCAATGAATGGTAATTAAGGTAAATCGTTAACTTGGTGGTAATCAAGATAAATTGTTTTATTTATTTATTATGGAGCTCAACCCCAAAGGAATAAAAAGAGTTGAACTTGTACCTTTGTATTATACCTAGGGAGGTAGCATGGGAGGTACCCAATAGGAATGGGGTTATGTATTATTAGTGAAGTTCATCCAATGTAAGGTGGACTAGGTCCACCATGGTATTAAATAAGGCCCACTATGGTAGTTACATATAATAAATAGGTAGTTAGAAATAATAAATGGGCCTTCTAGAAGATACCTACTCTAGAATGTTCCCAGGAGATAGAGAATGCTATAAAATGAAATGTAAGCAATGTAATTGGCATGGTGAAGAATATTGTGTATGTGCAAGCAAGTATTGTTTGAGGAGTTTTATCCTTCCATAAGGATTAATATAGGCGTTACCCTACCTCAAGGGTTTTCTACTTCTTGTGTTGAATATTGTGGTTGAATGCTTTGGTGTTTATTGTTTTTATTTCTAAAGCATATTTGCATATCTAGTATTGGTATATAACATTTGGTAGCAGAGCTCTTTCCTTGAGCAAAGAAGGGAATATTTTTTTGGTTATTTTTGCAAAAAAATTTAAGAAAAAAAGGGGCTAGTGCACTTCAGGCTCAGGTCTGAAACTTTTTTCTCGGAATTTTTAGAAAGTAATCAATATTTGGATTCCTCTCAGAAAAATTCTCGATTTCAAAAAACAAATCAGTTGAAACAGAGACTGAGAAGTAAAGTTATGAGAATTTTAAATTCAATTGTTTTTCAGGGTTTTTCCGGAAAAACCCGCAATTTTATGCAGTAAACTATTTTTTAAACCCTAATTTTTGTTGAAGATTTCTCCAAAGAAAGATTTTTTTTACTGGAAAAGATGATAGTCCTAGTATTGAAGAATATTTCAAAAAGTATGAATTCATTATCAAGACACCAATGGAGATTTTGGGTATGGATAAATTTAAAGGATGTTTGTATATGGTGGTATGGAGTTCACTCTAAAGATATTTTTGCACTTTCAGATAAAGAATATGAAAATTCATTTTTAGACAAGTGGTCTTGTTTCAAGAGTAAGGATAAAGAATGCACCAAGGGTTTATTTTCAGTTGGCAAATATATATTGTGGGTTCATGGTTGTATTCATAAAGAAAATTCCATTATTTCTATTAACCCTGGTTGCCAATTTTTTTTTATCAATATTCAATTTTTAATAGATTGCAAGTTCCTACAAATAATATTCACAACACATAGGTTGAGGGGGGGAATGTTCAAATTTTTAAATATTTGAAGATCACCATGGACAAATATGGGTTGCAATATGATTTTCATGCTATAGATATGGTTGATATGGATATTGTTTTGGGATATCCTTGAATAGAATCAGTTGGTACAATTAAATTAATGTGCAAAAGAATTTTTTGAAGTTGTGGTACAAGAAAAAGAAAATCACATTGCATGATGTGTCTCTTAGTAAGTTAGAAGGCCCCATGACGATTAGCACATAAGTTATTATAAAATCCGAAGCGGAGTCAGAGGTCGAGTCTACAAAAGAGGATGACGCAAAGCCACAAGTAGAAAATAGTAAAGAAGCTAAGGAGGTTATTGATTCCAAGGCACAAGGGATTGCAAATTTGAAGAAAAATGAATCAATTCCTACAGTTGTTGTATATCACCATCCACATCATATTGAGAAACAAAAGTCATACAAGGGAGTGAGCATCAACACACTTATGTGCCAACGAGAAACCAACAAGGAAACCAATCAAGAGGTGCATGGAGGCCTACCAACACTACAAAAAGACATCAAGCTAGAGAACCAATCATGTGGCAACACCGACACGATTTAGAACAAAGTGGCAAGGCGGTTGTTGGACATCATGTTCATCTTCCATTAGGATGGATGGATGGTCGTACTTGGTCCCAGTTGACTACAATCCTCATTCAGTCATATCGTATGGTATCTTCTCATGTTTCGGGGACGAAACATGCTTAAGGGGGTGGAATGTACTATACCTAGGGAGGTACCCAATAGGAATGAGATTATGTATTATTAGTGGAGGCCATTCAATGTAAGGTGGACTAGGTCCACAATGGTATTAAATAAGGCACACTATGGTAGTTAGATATAATAAATGGGTAGTTAGAAATAATAAATGGGCTTTCTAGAAGATACCTACTCTAGAATGTTCTTAAGAGATAGAGAATGTTATAAAAGGAAATGTAAGCAATGTAATTGTCATGGTGAAGAATATTGTGTATGTACAAGTATTGATTGAGAAGTTTTATCCTTTCGTAAGGATTAATATATGGTGTTACTCTACCTCAAGGGTTTTCTACTTCTTGTATTAAATATTGTGGTTGAATGCTTTGATATTTATTCTTGTTATTTTAAAATATATTTGCAAATCTAATATTGGTATATAACAACCTCCCCCTACTTTAAAAGGTGATCTCACTTATGAGTCATAACTACTTGAACTAATCTTCAAATTAAATTTAAAAAACATTAAAAAAATATTCTAAAATTAATATAAATAATATTTTTAATCAATTTTTAAAATAAGAATACTATATTTTTTTTATTAAGATGATCGATACCATTTTAATAATGTCACCTAAATCTTATCCAAACTACTTTCCCAATAATACACTCGCTGCTCATATGTTCTTTAATAAAATGTAAAAGCTATGAAAATATGTACAAAACTTATATTAAAAAGAGGGCAATAGCTATGGAAATAGTAATCAAATGTGGATGATATGTCATTTGGTTCTTCCCCTTTAACTTTGAAATGAAAAAAAAATTCTTTCAAGCATGGAATTGTAGTTTGCTCTCACATGTTAGATCCATCTACTACTTGTTCTTTAGTTGTTCTTCTGTTAGATCCATCTATCATTTGTTCTTTTGTTGTTCTTCTCCAAGTCAAAACACATTACCTTGCATCATAATTTCAAATAACTAACTTAGTCACTTAACTTATGGTTGATAAATGTGAATAGGTAATAAATGGTTTAACTGAATGGTGTTACCATTTTTTCAACAACTAATTCTTTCGATGGATTTGGTCAGCCTTGCTTTAATTTATAAGTGGCAAACAAGCTGGTTAATAATTAATTTAGATATAGATACTAATCCATATTAATCATGTATTTTAATGACTAACCAAAAAAAATCACATGTGCAAAGATTATAAATTAATCCTCTCATTAAAAAACTAAAATTAATTAAAAAGTTTTCCATAAGTGTACGCTTATGGGTATGATTGGTACTCAGTATCGTCAGACCCGTGGCTATAGCATTTCAATCCATTTCAAAGTTTCAAAATTTAATTATTTTTACGGCATGTGAGCTCTGTGCGTTAACAACTCAAAACTCAGCAGAGATTCTGAGGCTAATTTTCCTTCGTTAAATCGTTAGTTCGAATCTCGGCGGATGTTTTTGTTGTGAATTTTTCTTCAGTAAGTTGTCGGTTCAAGTCTCGGCTGAGGTTCTTGTGGTGAATCTTTTTTTATTTAAATTATCGGTTGAGTCTCCTGGAAGGTTATTTCGGTGAAATTTCCGTCGATAAGTCCTCTTTAGCACTTGCTGATAAAATAAAACGGCTCTACATTAGATTCCGTTGGAAAATCATTTCAATTTAGGGTTACATTGCTCTGCATAAACAGACTTCTATAAAGTAGAACATTTTTTAAAGTCAAATGTTTTATACTTAATGATTTTGAATCAAGATTCCTTGCCAACACCATAGTAGTCACGGGAGTCAGTATGGCCCTGGGTAATGCGGATCTGCTGCGAAAACCAATCATCCAAAACAATATTCCTGCATGGTTTCCAATCTGCCCACCATGTGTGTCCTCCCTTAAACGCCAGACCTCTGTTAGTCCAAAACCACCACCAGTTGTCTTCCTCTGGGGTCCGATCTTATTTGATAAGATCTTCATTTTGGGTCCAATCCGATTTGATAAAATTTTCCTGCCAGTAAAAAACAGTGATCAAATCAAATTTCCTAGCCACCTTCTTATCGAATTTCCCAACCACCTCCTTCACCGCTTCCTTCTTTGTGGCTTAATAGATTTAGCAAGCCAATCAAACGAACAGACATCACTGGGCACGACTATAGAACTTTTACGCCTTTATAACGCTCAGAGGAACAAATAAACCTGTCACAGAGATACACTGCTCTACTGTGTTTGCAACCAAGGATTTTGAAGTGCAACAATATAGTTAGTAATGAATGGAGCCATATCCAATCATGTTAGATGTACGAGTTCACAAACCCATTGACACAGAGACTCAAGCACCATCTCTCTCAAATGGAAGCAGCCACAGTAATGGGGTGCGTTCTAGACAATAGCACATACTGGTTAAAATGAATGAGATGAATCCCCTGTAGAAACCAAATCAGGACCACTGTGCTCCGAGAACCTCTCCGTGGTGGTTCAGTCCGCACTATGCTCTGAGAACTTCTCCGTGGTGTCTCAGTCCCCGGATCGAAGTCATTAGATGTGCTCAACACATGATCCACTGAGAGTTCAACTTCATGATCGACAATCCCCTCATCTATGTTAGTAGAGACAAGGCTCTGCCCAATGGAAATTTATAGGGGGTGCCCATCGGATTCTCCATGGACGATCTCCAACTAACCTTTGCATCCATCGGTGTATTCATCCTCACAATGTTTTCTCTATTTCTCTCTTCATCCTCACCCATTTCTGGAAGGTCATCAACTCACTTCTGAAAGGTCATCTACTACAAGGAAGGCCATTGACTACAATGGTGAGTGCTCATTCTCACGATGTTTTATCTATTATTCATCTCATCCTCACTCACTTCTGGAAGGTCATCGACTACGATGGTTATGTGTATGTGCCTTTGATTCTCAACGCGGGGCCAAATCCCAACCTTGACAATGGCTTCCATGAGATAGAGATCACCATGGCCTCATATACATCAGAGCTCATGTTACTGGCAAGCTCTGTGACTAAGCACGTTTAGAGCACAAAACAACACAACCAGGACACCAATTTCTTGGGGTCATCTCCGCTTGGAAATCAACGGAAGGATATACATAAACATAAACAGTTGGAAATCAACTGAAGGATATATATATAAACAGAGAGATATTCAATGATAATGAAAGTAAGAGTTCGAAATCAGTAACTAGTAGGACACATGCATAAGGTTAGTCAGTGCACTGATTGTTCTAGACCTGGCAACAATCCTCTAACTGTTAGAAAAAGCTCATAAAACTCCATTCCATTGACTCTCAGATATCTTATTAATGTTTTCAGAATCTTAAGTTGAGGTCAATTGACTATGCACTGACTGTTCTACACCTGGAAACAATCCTCTAACTGTTAGAAAAAGCTCATAAAACGCCATTCTATTGACTCTTAGATATCTTATTAATGTTTTCATAATCTTAAGTTGAGGTCAATTCACCGTGAATCCTTGAAATATACATCAGAGTTTATACTCCACAAGCTCTGTGACTACACATATCCAAAGCACAGAGTAACTGATTCAGAATATATTTGCAGAACGAAATGAATACAGATTATTATCAAAATATGCTTAACACGGAACAATAGATATACAGTAAAATTGGTTTTTATTCAATAAGGAAATAAGCTGAAACTATAAAATGCAGCGGAAACAAGCTTGTTAGAATGGTGGCGACTTATCTCTGAGAAGAGATGTGATGGTTGCGCTCATTCGCAAGAAGATCATTACAATGAGGCTCTGAAGGCCTTTTCACAATAAACAGAAATGTCAAAAACCCTAGACATCCAAAAAACCTAACCCTAGGAGATGAAGCGTCAAAAGTCATGTGGGGCTGTTTGGGTAAGTTAGTACATCAACTTCCTAAGGTCATAACTTTTGCATACGATCTTCGTTTTAGGTGCACGATAGCCCGTTGGAAAGGTCTATCCGAGGACTACACTTTTTTTGTTATTTATCAAAGCTCAATATGATTGTGGTGATCCCTAAAAAACATTGTTTAAGGCCTCAAAATGGCCCCGCAAGTTAGGGACCTGAAAAACTAGGAAAAAAACTGTCAAACTGGAAAACTACCAAAATGAGCCATTTGGAATAGGTGGGAGGCCACCGACATCCATCTGGATCAATCCTCCCCCCCTTAGGAAGAAATAGTATCCATTGCGTTGAGTTTCCCCATTAGATGAGGAAATTTCTGTTGAATTTGGCCCCTGGTGAGCCACTTGCCTTGGTGCAAGAGTTGCCCTGCTTTGACAACTCAATAAAGTTGGATCCTTTACTGGGGAGTTCTCTTGATCTGTTTACCCACAATCTTATGATTGGATTCATGTTGTATGCAGTCGAGGTTGAGCTATGTTGGTGTCGGTGGTTGTGTTATCTCTGAGGTGTCCAATAATGGTGGGAAATACGGTCGAAGGATATCCACATTGAACACTGAGTGCAAGCCAAGGAAAGGAGGAATGTTGAGCTCGAAAGCATTATCACCCACAACCTTGGTGATGGTGTACGACCCATAACAGAGTGGGATAAGCTTCTGATGGGGTCTTGTAAGGCGTTCTTTCTACAAGTGCAACCAAACTTTGTCGTCCACCTGAAACTTATGTGGCACCCAGTTTGATCACGGCGCTGCTTGTACTTGTCATTGGACTTCTATAAGATATCCTGAACCTATTGGTGGATGTGCTGGATCTGCTCAATGAACTGGGTGGCTTTGTCAACTTCAGTTGGAGCAGGAGATGAGTCGGTTGAGGTGACCGCAAGGGGTAGTGCAACATCTATGGGACCCAACGATTGGAATCCCAGCCCCACTTGAAAGGGGTTGTGGTCGGTTGAGCTATGCAGGGCTCGGTTGTAGCTATGTTGAACATAGGGGAGACTCTCATCCCATGTGCGATGGTTCTTTGAATTATACATGTGTAGGATATGCATGATCATTTGATTTACGACCTCGGTTTGGCCATCTGTTTGGGGGTGGAAGGTCGTGGATTTGGTGAGCTTGGTGTCCAGCAATGACTAGAGGCTTCACCAGAATGTGTTGAGAAATCGACTGTCCCGATCCGAGACAATGGTTTATGGGATTCCACAATGTACCCAGACTTGTTCAAAGAAGAGCTTGGCAGTGACGTCTGATTTGGTCCTCTTCTTGCAGGTGGCCATAATCACCATCTTAGAAAAGCGATCCACAACCAAAAAAACACACCCATTGCCCTACTTGGTGGACGGGAGGCCTGAAATGTATTCCATTGAGATGGATTCCCATGGCCTGTCAGGGGTAGGCAGAGGGGTGTACAGGCCATGTTTCTTAGTGGTTGGTTTGGCAATCACGCAGGTAATGCAGGACCTGACATACTTGTTGACCTCTTGTCGAAGTTTTGGCTATTAGAAATTTTTCTGCAGCATTGCCACTGTCTTTTCGACACCGAAGTGTCATGCCACCCGACTGTAGTGGGATTCTCAGATCAACTTTGCTTGCTCTCTTGATGGAACGAAGATATGGCCCATACGACACAGTAGCCCATCCTGAGGATGGAAATTAGCAACAACTGCTTTTGCGCCCAACATTTGGTAGGTGGTGGTGAAGTCTGAGTTTGTCTCATAGAGTTGGGGCCATCCAGAGGTCTCATGGTCGCAAGAGTTTAGCACTGTGGTGAGTAACATGACGGGTGGTATGTTGAGGCAATCAACGACGCGGTTGGTGCTTCCCATTTTATACTTGATGTTGAGGTGGAATTGCTGCAATTACGTGGACCACTTCTGATGGCGGTCATTCTGCAATTTTCCTTGTGTCTGCATGAACTACAATGGATTATGATCAGTGTGGATGATTGTCTCCTTCCCAAGAATGTAATGTCTCCATTGGCGGCAGACTTGCACAATGGGGTACATTTCTTTGTCGTAAGTAGGGTACTTACGGACAACATTTGATAGTGTCTCGCTATGATAGGCCACGGGTCGGTCGTGCTAAGTGAGAACGGTGCCCACGGCATAGTCTGAAGCATTTGTCTCGATCTCAAAGGGTTGTTGCAGGTCCGGTAGTGAAAGTATTGGGGTTGAGCACAAGCGTTGCTTCAAATCATCGAACGCTTGTTGTTGGGACCAACCCCACACAAATTTTGCCTTACCACCACCCTTGGTTACATGGTTGAGGGCTCATACAATATGGGAGAATCCCAACACAAACTTGCGGTAGAAATTGGCAAGGCCCAAGAAGCTTTGAAGCTCGGTGAGTGTGGTTGGGGCTGGCCAGTCATGAATGACTTGGATTTTAGCTGGATCCACATGTATGCCATGTTGATCAATGATGTAGCCCAGGTAATGAACCATGTCCATGCCAAAGGATCATTTTTCCAAGTTAGCATAGAGTTTGTGTTGTCGCAGGGTGTGCAAAACATGTTGAATATGTTGCAAGTGTTCTGCCCAAGTCTTGTTGTAAATGAGGATGTCATCCAGATACACCACTACAAAAGTATTGGTGAATGGTTGCAAGATATCGTCCATCATCTCATGAAAGTGGTTGGAGCATTTTTCAAACCAAAGGGCATGACCAACCATTCAAAAAGACATTCCTTTGACTTGAAGGTAGTATTCCATACATCTATCTGTTCTATCGGGACCTAGTGGTAGCCAGACTTCATATCAATCTTACTGAAATATTTGGTTGATCAAGGAGGTCATCAATTTAGGGAATCAGATATTGGTTTCTTACTATGATTTTATTTAGGGCACGGTAATCAATGCAGAGTTGTCAGGATCCATGTTTCTTTTGTACCAGCACAATTGGGCTCCCGCAAGTTGTTGAGTTGGGACGGATTTGCCCCTTGTGAAGAAGTTTTTGGATTTGCCTCTTGATCTCCTCATTCTCTAACAGAGAGCGGTGGTAGACTAGCCCATTGGGCAATGGTGCGTCAGGGATCAAATCAATGGGGTGCTTGACCTGACAGTGCAAAGGTACCCCGGTAGGTGAGAAGAAGATATCTAAGTATTCTTCCATGACCTTATCCACTTACTTATGTTGTTTGGAGAGGTTAGTCACGGAGACCCTAGATGATGTTGCAATATTTCACTCATTCTGAGACCGTATCACAAAGAAGACAAACTTCCCTGTTTGAGAGATGACCTTTCTGCATTGGTTGGCAGAGATCAAGGAAATAACACTAGGTGGGACTACCTCGGGTATCCTGTACAATTTCTTGTTCAAAGTAATAATAAGACTGCAAGGCCTAGACTCATATACAGCATGACGTTTCCATAAATATGGTTTGCCCAAAATAACATTACAAACTCCGAGAGGGGAAACATCACACAATACCTCGTCTTTGAAGGGCTTGATGTCATATGACTGGCACTATTGTTGGCTGACGTGAATGTCACTTCCTTGGCGGAGCCATCCAATGGTGTAGAGTTGTGGGTGCGGCATTTTCGGCAAGGCAATTCGCTTGACAACCTCTGCTGACATGAGGTTCTTCTGGCTATCACTATCAACGATGAAGTGCAGTGGGGTACCCTTCACCCACATCTGTGAATGAAAAAGGTGCTCGCCTTCCTATGGCTCGTCTGGTTCACCGGGCTGGAGCTTGGTGGTAGAAATGGTGGCACTGGGTTCTGCGTCAATGATCTGTCTCCCCATTTCTGGTTCTGACTCAAAGTCGAAACCTGCATCTGATTCAAAATATTTCACCTTAGCCACCAACGACTGCTTCGAGCGGAAATCAACAATGTTATTCCAGGGGATCTTATGGAAGTCGCACCACTTCTCGGTATCTTTCTTTGTCTTTCCAGTATCCTTCTTTTCTTGCGGCCTGGACTGGTTGTCCTGAGGTTACCCGTCTTTGCTATGTCCTTTGTTCTGCGGGTTGGGGCTGCCCTTTCCTGGATTTTGTTGTGAGGGGTTACCAAGCCCAAATTGTCACGTCTTTTGTTTGATCTTCAGCTTGATTTTGACGACATATCGGTAGGCCACGCCCAAGGATGAGAGATCCATAAACTCCATTTCATCCTGTATGTACCTATGGAGACCGGTGCGATACTTGAGCACCAAATGTCACTCAAAATATTTTATACCTATCTTGGTGCGCAAGGTATGGAAGATATTTGTGAATTCGGGCGTCGCTTAGTTTCTTTCATGTTGCAACGGGGTCCATTTTGTATACAAGTCGTCATAACTTCCAACAGGGTAGTATTTTTCCTTAATAGCATCCCTGAAGGACTCCCAAGTGACTGCGACTGTAAATAATGAGGGTTCCTTTGTTTCATTTTTCTCACAGAAAGTTTTCCACCAATCTTTGACATGGGGGACAGCTTTGAGGAGTGCAAAAGTAATATTTTATCTACTCGAGAAGTTATGGACAGAGAAATACCCTTATAGAAGATTCAACCATTTGTCTACCACGTCTGTGTCTATCTGACCTTCAAATATAGGGATATCGAAGTTGATTTGTACCTTAAAGGGGGTGGCGCCCCTATTTGAGGAAGATGTGTCACATGTTGGTAGTCGTCAAAGGATTCGCGCAAAACTATCCATCATCTTGTTCCTCTGTTGCGTGAGGTATTCCTCAAGAAACATTTTGAAGGGATCTCCTATCTCGTCGTCTTTCTTTTCTTTTTCCATGAGAGGTCGTTTGGGCATGCAAGAGCTTTTGTCCTTAAGAGAAACAAGCTCGAGACCCAATTCTTTGTACCCTAACCTCGTTGGGGACATGCATTAAGAACGACAAGGAGAAGATTGCTCTGGTACCACTGATCCAGAATTTATTTGCAGAACGAAATGCATACAAATTATTATCAAAATATGCTTAACACGGAATAACAGATATACAGTAAAACTGGTTTTTATTCAATAAGGAAATAAGTTGAAACTGTAAAATGCAGTAGAAACAAGCTTGCTAGAATGGTGGTGGCTTATCTCTGAGAAGAGATGTGATGGTTGTGCTCATTCACAAGAAGATTGTTACAATGAGGCTCTCAAGGCCTTTTTACAATAAACAGGAATTTCAAAAATCCTAGACATCCAAAAAACCTAACCCTAGGAGATGAAGCACCAAAAGTCATGTGGGTCCCGTTTGGGTAAGTTAGTACATCAACTTCCCGGGGTCGTAACTTTTGCATACGATATTCGTTTTAGGCGCACGATAGCCTGTTGGAAAGGTCTATCCGAGGAATACATGTTTTGTTTCTATCTATCAAAGGTCATTTTGATTGTGGCAAGCCCTAAAAAACATTGTTTAAGGCCTTAAAACGGTCCCGCAAGTCAGGGACCCAAAAATTAGGGAAAAAGCTGCCAAACTGGAAAACTGCCAAAATGAGCCAGTTGGAATAGGTGGGAGGCCACCGACATCCATCTGGATCAGCAACACAACCAACCAGACATTGATTTCTTGGGCCTCATCTCTGCTTGGAAATCAACAAAAGCAATCGAGATGGTATCCACATATTTTCTCAGGCTCTGTGAGGCCTTCAACCTCATCATATGGAAGAATACATCCTCACTACAGTCAAACACAATGAATTGGATGCCAATTTTATCATATGGATGTAGAATGTTCATGGAAGGTGATAAAAACCAAAAAAAAATGCAAGCTACAATACTTGTGATTACTTATGCTGCATGCAAGGCACGTTGCCTCTCTCTATGATGCATTCTTAGCGTTTGTTTATACCACAATACCACTCAGCATGGATACAAACGGGCTAGTAGACACATGGTAACATATTTCCAACATTTTTCATGACACATGTCAACACAAATCTTTATAACAATGGTGTTAAGTAATAGAGAAGCATATTTCATATGATCTAAGCTACACAGCTTTGCAAAAGATTGAGAAATAAGAAAAAAAAATTGTTCATGGTTCATGAGAAATAAGGCTTTTTCAAAGTAGCAATATTATCAGGGTTTTAGTAGAGAGAAGATTTATAATTATAAAAATTAATTTATTACATCATACACGGGTTGTATGGCAATTTATTTAGTAATTAACTAAGTTGGTATAGATTCTCCATACAAAGTTGTGAATTAGTTTTCCTTAACCATCATCATTTTCATTTTCAAGATCTTGAAATCTTAAGATATAAAAGATACATAAAATCGAAAAATAGATGAAATGTTTATAATAGTATAAAAAGAAAAGATAAGTTAAATATGATTATAAACCACACAATTCTAAGCACCAAAACGATAGTGTGCTTCAGTCTTGGGCATTTAGAAGCACGATCACATTAGTCTTGGTAATGTTTGTATATTGACCACCTTATGACTCTGATATTACAAATTGCAGAGTCACACAACTAACAGATGTTGGTGTTGTATTACAAATGGCAATTCCAATATGGCATGTTTTCCAATTGGTGAGGCGAACACGCTTGACTCTGCAATGCTCAACAAGCTTCATCTCGGCCAATTCGTGTAAGTTGACAGGCTCGAACCCTGGTCTCATGTCCCAATCTTGTGCAGCATCCAACGTCTGGAAGGCAAACACCAGCTCATGAGAAGTCCCCAGGATTTAATAAAGCAACACATGCTTCCAATGCATGGGCAATCTGTAATACCGATCTTGGTTGGTTAGGCACCTTTCTTGATCTTGGTTGGTCAGGCACCTTTCTTGAACAAGTGGCTCGTGTTTGATATTTGTTTTCAAATGCCATGGACGTGCAAATTACTATATCTGTCAGAAATAAATTTCCTTTAAATGTTATTTCCACTTGCCCATTCTCTTACTAAGTTTTATTGTGATTTCAGCTTTAAACCCCAACATAATTCTAAATTATTTTTTCAGTAAGGACTTGTACTGGAATTTTCAGGTTGCTTTATGTGGAGCATGTGTGAAGAATGGAAAATCATCTCTTTACCTAGTCTTCGAGTACCTCTACACAAATCTCAAAAAAATCTTAGGTTCATCAGTACAGTGTCAATGGTGGCTCTCTCCCACCAAAAATTATTCAAGTATTTCTTTAGGTGACTCATTTTGTGCTTTCATTCTCAATATTGCATTGTAATTGTATTTTTCCAAAAGAATGGGTCTTTAATTTATGCATAAAAAATAATTCAGCTATTTCTTTAGGTGTCCCGGTGACTCATTTTGTTCTTTCATTCTCAATATTGCATTGTAATGGTATTTTTCCAATAGATAGGTCTTTAATTTATGCATATGGGTTTTGGGGTACAGAGTTTCATGTATCAATTGTGCAGAGTGGTTCCTTTTCACTGCCATTGTGTGATGCACATGTGACGATTAATGAGATAAGATAAACATATTATAGTTTTATCTTCCTTTATACCCTCATCTATACTATGTTATAACATTATGCACATCTAAAATCGTTTTTTTTCTTAATTCAAACCTACGGGGTCATGTGAGTTAAAATTAATTAGCAAGATTAGTTTGCTCGGCATGATTAGTAGTTCAACCTCAACATTCAAAACATTAAAACAAATACTATAGTAAACATTAAAATTTATTTGATTAACGAAACTTAACAATACATGTCGACCATTCTTTACATCTATGCAAGTTTAAATCAACATATTTGAGAAAAAAAATGATATCTTAAACCATGTTGAGATTGTTAGAGTTGTTTGCTCGCAATTTGCTTAAGCTACCCATTTTCTCTGATTGATGGCTTGTTAGTGGATGGAACTCCTCCTTTGGAAAGATGAGAGAAGAGTTTCATCCTGCTAGCAATATCCACCCCTATATATGAGACAAATTCGAGCATAGCCAGTCTCCCATTTATGGTCTCTAGCGCTAGCCCACTGATCTGAAAATGTAAAGGCTTGAATCTTTTTAAAATTGCAAGTGAAATGGTATGTGCTTGGGTAATAGTATCAAGTTACAAACACATAAAGATTAATGATTTTTTTACTTAATCATGAGCAGCATAAACAGTCATAAACACCCATCATAATACACACACTAACACAGCAAAATGATAAAGGAGTTCACCACTCTCTTGGGCTACATCTCCTGGTCCATCTTCCAATGGATCTTTTTCATTAATGCTCAATGTGTCAAAATAAGTTCTTTACAATGCTCATAATGAGAAATGGATGGCTTCAATGGCTCCAGAATGTCCAAAAACCCCTAGTTGGGCTCTTCTTGCACCTGGTTTGGCCAAAAACTGAGTTGGAATCACTCCCTGGAAGTTTCTCCCAATTCTTTGTTGTCTTTGCTCGCCAAAACGCACCTAGACTGATTGAACCTGGCTTCTGGGCGTTTCTCGTGCCAAAAACCCAACACACGCACCTTCCCGCGAAAAATGGTGAATTGTCACATCGTTTGTGCGTTGGTTCCTTTTTCCAGCAGAGGTCCTAGGCATATGCCCCCATGTGGTCGGACCCTAGGCACTTAGATAGAAACCATTGCAAGGTTTGTTGAGGGGATGACAAGTGTCTTGGCGCACAGTTTGGAGGATCATTTGTGGGAGTGACAAGGGGTGAGGACCGACCGTTTCAAAAACCTCGCACACAAAGCTTTGACTGGTAGTCACATGGCGAATGGTATATAATCGAGGGTTGGGGCTAAGCCTCAGGCCAGACCCCTCTGAACTATACCATAACGCAAACACAAATATATATCAAACCATATATGTGTAAGAACTAAACTACGGGTGGGCTGGTAGCCCAGCCCCTGCCAAAATGATGATGTGTCCCACAGAGGTCGCGGGTTACAACTTCCGCGAGCACATTCCAAACTTTTACACTGTGAAGGGGTGCCATGTGGTAGCCCACGTCTGGTCCACATGGCACCATTCTACTGGTCCACTATCTGCCACGTAACCACTGCTAGCTCAGCAACTGACACATGTCATCAAGTGATAATTCCACCTCAGTTGCCACGTCAGCCTCTACCACGTCACCTCTTCCACGTGTCCAGTACAATCATGCCACATATATGGTACAACCACCTACCATGTCAACATCTCTACACAATCAATAGTCCACGTCACCCTCCCACGTCAGGAATACGAACATGCCACATCATCAGTGTACGAACTGTACAGTCAGCAAAATTTTGCCTATTTGGCAAAGTGGACAGAACATGATATCTCACTCGTACGATGTTTGTTTGAACATGTTCAAGTTGCGTTGGGATCGTGAGGACGAGGCCTATGTACGTGTCCATTTTGAAGCAATTCTGAGCACTTTGATTTTTGAGCATATTTCGATCCCTTGGATCACTCCTCTCCATTGGGAAGCTTTTGGACCTCCAAAAGACTACTTTCAGTCTATCTAAAGATGAGGGTACAATTCCCTCACCTTTTCAACCTCGATCCATTTGGCCTTGATTGGATTTGTGCCCATAAGACCAACTCGAAGGTATTCCACATTTCCTCGTTTTGAAGTTCTCATCCTCATGTCAAAGATTGTGTCTTCATGCAGTTCTGAAAGATATTCTGGTGAGAAATCATCTATAGAAGAAATCTGAACATGTTCTCCTTGATCATCAATCAAAGGAGACTCATACAATCCCAAATTCTCAACATTGACAATTGCATACATTTGCATATAAGGAGGCAAATCCAAATAGAAGGCATTGTTACCAGTCTTTTCAAGAATCTTGAAAGGTCCATATCTAATTGGTTTCAGTTTTTTACCTTCTCCTTTAAGCCTCTCTTTGCTAATGTAAAGCCAAACTTCATCTCCAACTTGGAAACTATGATCAACACGATGCTTTTCATGTCTTGTCTGTTGAAATAATGTAACTGCGAAGAGCATTCT
>JASDQU010105737.1:126665-151200 GCA_032191745.1 Picea mariana | reverse complement strand
TTTTTTTTTTTTTGAGGGGATGACCGACTGACGTTCCAACTATTGATAAAGTACTCCCCCAAATATATTTAAACGATTGGACCATCGGAACTAAAATGTAGCCTTTTTTCAACTTGATCAAGTTTGGATACATAATTGTGGATTTTTTTTTTACGACTACAATTAAATTCATGACGTCTACTACAAAGACACCATAGGCATGTGTTTATTGGTATTCTAAAGACATGATTTTTATTTTAATGATATGTTTGAGGTTTGTAAGTGGATTGACACAATTTCTTCTTGGGATTTTTCTAATATCTGCAAACATTCATGGTCAAGTATAAGAGATGTAGTTGGATTTAAATGATTTAGTTGGAATTAAAATGGCTAGGTCTCAATGTCCACGGATTTAAATTTTTTAATTGGATTTAAAATGGCAAAGTGTCAATGTCCGAGAAGGATACTGGATCCACTTAAAAAAATGTGTGTCAATATCCTAGAAGGATACTAGATCCACTTAAAAAAATGTGTCCCCTCAAACAACATCCAGGAGTCATTGATAACCCAGGCAAAATACTTCAACGGAAATAATTGTGGAAATTGAAAATATATATCATAATGACATGAAACGTTTTGTATTAAAAAGAAAAAGGAAGATAGGTACAAAAGATGTCAATGATCTATTTAGGTTCATTTTGTTTTGATTCCCCTGCAATATAAAAAATGAAAAATCCAATCATCCAAGAGAGTGAAGATTAGATCAAATCGAGCTCCACTATGAAAAAATCATATCACACATTAATCAAAAAATACAATAATAAAAAAATACAAGTAATTAATAAACACTGGTTGTAATGGCATAAAAGTGGTTTGTTTACCTTGGATGCAAGTGTTTCTTATCGATCCAAATACCAAAAATGTGATTAGTGCAAACTCTAGAGCCATAACTTTAGCAGGTGGTAACGAAGCTTTGCTACTGCCATGATTACGATGGGAATGATTATCGAACTGCTACTGCCATGATTACCATGATTACAATGGGAATGATTATTGAATTGACTAGCAACTAGGGAGAAATCCATCACAAGTGCAAGGTCATCAACACCTCATAAGCCAATTCAGATTTAAAATATTTCCATCTTATTAGATTCATTAATTTGTTTGCATGCTACTACTGTATGTTTGCATGCTACTATTGTTTCATACTCTCCATCATTCCATAAGCAATGCAACATCCATCCATAGTAACTCTCAGTTGCATACTCTCCATCATTCCATAATACTCTCCATCATTTCATAAGCAATGCAACCACCAAAGAGATTTTCTTCTAAGTTGTTTTATTCTCTTAAAAATGAAGTCTTCATATTAGATTAACTACTAATTAGTTATTAGGATTAGAATTATATTAATTAGGGTTAGATTTATTAGGATTATCTTAATTATTTGATTACATTTATTATATCAATAAATAAAAAAAGAGAATATGAATATTAATTACTAATATATTTTTACATTATATTAAAAAAGACAATATCAATATTAATTATATTTATTCTAAATATTAATTACATTTATTGTATAGTTTACACATTATTATTTAAGAAAAGAAGTTACACTTATTATTTGATTAGAAAAAAAACATTAATATTTAATTATATTTATTATGTAAAAAAACACATTATTATATTAAAAGACAAAAGACATTAATACATAATATCAAGAAAAAGATAGTATTATATAAGAAAAATACAACATATAATTATTTGATTACATTTATTATATCAAGAAAAAATATCATATAATTATTTGATTACATTTATTATATCAAGAAAAAATACAATATTAATATTAATTATTTGATTACATTTGTTATATTAAGAAAGAGACAATCCCCGGATGGGGTGTCAGAGCGCGAAACGTGGCAAAATTTGGGCGATGGCAATGGGCAGCGTGGCCTAGAGCCACGTGATGGGCTTGTGTTACAGCCCACCACCCCACCCTGCATTTAAATGCGCCTTAATGCGGCGCGAGGGAGCATTAACGCTCCAGTCCTCCCCTCCTCGATGCATATTCGAATGGCTCCACTCATTATGTATTGGCTCTACTTCTGTCTGAAGGCGGTTGAGTCCCTCCCTTTGCAATGCAGCTCCCCCTCTGCTAACTTGCGTCGGATCATTACAGTCCCGGGTTTCACCCCTCACCGAGAGCTTCCAGTCTTTGCATTCGGCTCAGCCATGACTCGACCCAGAGGCCGTCTGAGGCGAGGCTCCCCCTGGAAGCCTCGAAGACCCCCGACCACTTCCTCTGAATCGACTTCCATCGACTCCTCCCCTCGTCAAAAGTCTCATTTTGTCCCTATCTCGCTCTGCGCCCCACAGCTCAATTCCATGGCCATCATATCCCGCACGCCAGTTTCAATTTTGAAGTTGTCTCAAGACCACTCCACGCTTCCTTCCACTTCTGCGCCCTCCCACGACCCCTTCGGCAATTTAGATGGTGGTCCCTCTCCATACAGTCAGCCCAATCGCGCAGGCCCTGGTTTTCAAGAAGCCGTGGACAAAATGCATTTCACAGAGAGTCTGTCTGCCTTACATGATCTTGTCTTCGAACTTCGGAGTGAGGTAGCGGACCTGCAGTACCGCATACAGGCCATAGAAGCCAAGGTGGCAAGTTTCTTGCTAATTATTTCCTCCATGCACAAGGCCTTGTTTGCGGAGCCTGAAGACACCAACCCACTGACACAGCCCGAAGCAGCTCAGGAGGAAACTCAGGACACGATGCAGCAGCCCATGGACTCAAGCCGGGAGCAGGAGAAGCGAAAGGATGAAGACAAGGACCCTGCAAGCAAGGAAGGTGCCAGCGAACAGTGGGACTATGGAGTAACGTATATAGAAGAAGAGCCCTGGCTCGGCGACCTGTCAGCCACATGGCCTACCAACCAGCCAGGTGTTTAATCCTAGCGTATGTCTGTTGTTTTAGATTATAGTCCTAAAAGACACTCAGTACATTTTCTTTGTCGATAGTTTATATCAAGACTTATATGCTCATCGAACTAAACGGGCTGGTTGGACTGGTTTCCCCACCCTGGGGCAGTCCAGCAAGTGCAGCCTGGTTATCACTGTATTTTGAGACTATGTTTCAGACCTTTGAAGGCTTTTAATCTAATATTCTCACTTATTTACAAAAAAAAAATTAAGAAAGAGACAATATTCTATATTTTAAACAAAATGTCTAATAACAATATATTAAAAGAAAGACAACATTTTATATTTTAGTTGACATTAATATATTTTAAGTTTGTAAAAAGATATAATATATTTCATATGTTTATGAAAGATTCCATTGTAAAAAAAATATTTTTGATTAAAATTTAATTTCATTATAAAATATAAAAAGAAAATAATATATATTACTACTATAAATCATAATTGTTTTTTACCCCTTCCTTTGTGTTTTCCTCAAAATTGCAATTTGCGACACTAAAAAGCAAAATGCATAAATGCATACTCTAAGTTTGTATATGATTATTTCGAAGAGATAGATCTTACAGTTTAAGATCATATGATATCAATATCCTTAGAACAAGTATGATTCTAAGTTTCATTCTATGTAATATATCACATCAGTTCAAAGTTCTTATATTTTTCACAAAGGAAACACTAAGATTTAAAAAAAAAAAAAAACACTTCACCAGAACTTCCTTTTCGTAATTTGTCGAACACAAACCAACCTTGTCATGCAATGAACAAGCCCTCAATGTTTTAATCCGATGAACAAAACCATATGTTACAACGTGAAGAACATAGTAATGTTGCATTATGTTGAACATAGTAATGATAGACAGTGACGAATATAGTAACATTGCAATCTAACAAATATAGTAACATTGCAATGTGATGAACATAAATTGGCGTCACAATGTGATGAACACAGGCATGTCGTCGTAATGTGGATAGTAACATCACAATGTAACGAACATAAACTGACGTCACATTGTGTCGCACATCATCCTATCCTCGCAATGTAGCGAACATTTCCTGACGTTGCGATGTGATGCACTTATTCCAATGTCGCAATGTGACAAACATTTCCAAACATTGCAATATGTTAAACATAGTAACGTTGCAACCTACCAAACATAGTAACGTCGCAATGTGACGAACATATACAAAGAAAACACCGTGGCATGAAAGAATCTGTCACGAAATTGAAAGGGTTGAAGATGAAAGGCACTTTCCCCTAGAGTGCCCTTGTATTAACATGTTAGTTGTATAAATCTATCCAAGAAAAATAATACCATGATATTGATCACAATGTGATGCACTTATTCCAACATCGCAACGTGACAAACATTTCCAAATGTCACAATCTGTTGAACATAGTAACATTCCAATGTGACGAACATATAACATTGCAATGTGACGAAAATATAACGTTGCAATGTGACAAACATTGTAACGTCACAATGTGAAAAACACAGTAACATTACAATCTACCAAACATAGTAACGCCGCAATGTTACGAACAAAGACATTTCTTCGTAATGTGGATAATAATGTCGCAATGTGAAAAACATAAATAGACATCGCAATGTGTCCCACACCACCTTGTTGTCATAATATGACAAACATTTTCTCACGTTGCAATGTGACGCACATTTCCTGACATCGCAATGTGACAATCACTTCCAAACGTCACAATGTGTTGAACATAGTAACGTTGCAATCTACCAAACATCGTAATGTCACAAACATATAAGTTCATTACAATCTGACAAACATATATGGACATCGCAATGTGACAAACATTTCCAAATGTCACAATGTGTTGAACATAGTAACATTGCCATCTACCATACATAGTAACGTTGCAATGTGACAAACATATACATATGTAGCAATGTGACAAGCATTTCCAAATGTCGCAATGTTTTGAACATATTAATATTGAAATCTACCAAACATAGTAATTTCGCAATGTGACGAACTTATATGGACATCACATTGTGGCGAACATATATAGATGTCACAATGTGATGAACATTTAAAAACATCACAATCTAACGAACATAGTCTTCTCGTAACAATGTGATGAACATAAATGGACATCGCAATGTGACAAACATATCCCTGTTATTGTAATGTTACAAATATATACTCATGTTGCAATGTGACGCACATGTCGTGACATCACATTGTGATAGACATTTCCAAACGTCGCAATGGGACAAACACAAGCCATTGTCACAATTTTATGTACACAACCCAATGTACAAATGTGACAAACATAAACCAAAATTGCAATGAGAAGAACATTTCCTAGCGTCGCAATGAGATGAATTTAACCCATTGTTGAACTATGACAAACCTATTCCAACTCCATAATGTCAGAAACAAAAACACTTCATCATAATTTGATGACCATAACCTTACGATGTCATGTGACGAACAAAATCTAATGTCACAATGTGATGAATAAAACCTGATGTTGTGATGTGACGAAAAAAACATGATCAACACTGTAATGTAGCAGTACCATAGTAAACTATGGTGAAAATAATCAACATGGTCCACCATAATGAGATCCACATGGTCAATGAGGTTCAACCATGGGCATGTTCATCCATAATAAATTCCGTTCAACCATAGTTAACCATGGTCATGGTGAACCACACTCAACCATGATGAAAGACAACCACAATCGACCATAGTGAATCTTTCCTCCCCAAAGTCAACTAAGGTATACCAAAGTTAACCATGGTCATGGTCAACCATACTCAACCATAGTCATTGTAAATTAAGGTACTATTGTATTAATACTTTAACAATGTATTATTAATGTATTTATTAAGGAATTAATACTTTAAAATGTATTTTTTCATGTATTATTACTTCAATAATGTATTATTAATGCATTAATAATTTAATATGTTACATTATATATTAATGTATTAATACTTTACTAATGTACTTATTAATTCCTTTAATTTATTAAAGGTATGAAATGTATTTTTAATTATTATTACTTTAATACTGTATTATTAATCTATTACTTTAATAATGTATTATTAATCCATTACTTTATTACTGTATTAATTAATATTGTATAAATGTATTAATTAATTAATACAGTACATTATTAATGTATTAATTAATTAATATGTTATATTATACATTTATGTAAATTAATACTTTAATTTATACATTACATTAATATAATAAAGTATGAATACTTTAGCTAATGCCGCAATGTGACGAACAAAATCTAATGTCGCAATGTGACGAAAAAAACATGATCAATATTGCAATGCAGTAGTGCCATAGTAAACTAGGGTTAACATAATCAGCATGGCCCACTATAATTAGATACACATGGTCAGCGAGGTTCAGCCATGGTCATGGTGAACCACACTCAACCATGTTGAAGGACAACCATGATCAACCATAGTCAACCTTTCCTTCGCAAAGTCAACAAAGGTCTACCGAATTTAACCATGTTCATGGTCAACCATACTCAATCATAGTCAATGTCAATTAAGGTATTATTGTATTAATACTTTGATAATGTATTATTGATGTATTAATACTTTAATAATGTATTTATTAATGTATTAATACTTTAAGAATGTATTATTAATGTATTATTAATTCAATGTGTTACATTATATATTAATGTATTAATGTCATTCATAATCATGACCATAAGAAACCATGATCATTGTTCACCATAATCAACCACAATCATTTTCAATAAATGTATTAATGTATTAATACTTTACTAATATTTTATTGATGTATTATTACTTTAATAATGCATTATTAATATATTAATTTATTAGTGTATTAATGCTTTAGCAATGTATTAGTTAATAATGTATTAATTAATCACTCGGATGGGGTGCCACCTGGACAGAGTCCAAGGACACATGGAACCAAGCGGACAGGGGATTTATTAACCTCGGCCTCCAACCCACAGCCATTAACTTCCGCATGGCTCACAACATAAGGAAAGTTATAGTAGTGCGTATGGCTAGACAGGTCGGGTTAATGGTCGCGCGAGCAAGCTAGACTAGGCGTACCAATCCTAGGTTGGATGTCAACTCGGATTCAATGGCAAGAGGGGTTGTCAACTCAGGGGTGTGCAGCAATAAACGGGATTTCGCCCTGGTGTATTCCTCCATTCTCCATCTGCTCTAGTGTATTCCTCAATTCTTGGTCTTTGGCTCTTCTGAGTGCTTCTGCATTGATTCCCTCTGTGTTTTTTTATTGATCACACTCACCACCTACCCTGGAATTTGTGTTAGCTCTGATACCCTCTTCCTGCCACACTCACTCGACCCTCACAAGCTCCTCTGCATTTCCACTAGTGCCTTCTCCCACTTTTCCCAACACCATCTCTCTGCCTCCCTACCCACAGCCCATCACCTCCATACTCTTCTCAGCGTGCCCAGAGAAAGAGGGAAATCCAAGAGGGGTGCACGTTATTACAGCACCCTCTCTCGACGCAATCAACTCTCCCCCTCCCAACTAGCTCTCATTGTCCATTTCATAAGCCCATGGCACACCAACCAGAGGTTGTAGGAGGCACCTTCGTCCACTTCTCTTCAACTCCTTGGTGTTAGCCCAGTGAAGGAGGAAGCGTCACCTTCGTGCATGCACATTCCTCTGTCCACCCCTCTTTTGCTCCATGGCCTAAGCTCAATTAAGGAGGAAGCGCCACCTTCAAGCACACGTATTCCTCTGGCCACCAGTCTCTTGGCCCCCCAAAAACTCAATCCACAGGACCCCTACTACATAGTTGGTAGTTGTATGGTGGAGGAGGAAATCCCCCCGAGCTAGCAAGTGGAGGAAAACGCAATGGCTGCCAATGAGAACACCACATAGGTCTCCAACGAGGAAAAGGAGGAGGATCAGCCTCAACAATTTGCAAATTGCCTCACGGAGGAGCACCTCCAACTCCTCTTTGAAATCAGGCAGAAACAAGACGATCAGATGCACTCTCAGAGCATCCTTGGCCAAAGAATGGACATCATGTTCGATGCACTAGCGGATGCTCCTGTGTGAACCTAATGCCCAACATGCGGCCAGCGGTTTACCCTGGTCTACAACATTCATGGAAAACCAAGCTTAGCAATTGAGTGAAGTCTCCAAGTTATTGTTCGTCATTAATTACAGTTGCAGGATTGATTTATTAGTTTACTATCGCAGCAGGATAGAAGGACACACAGTTTTCCCCTACATTGTTTATGGAGTTTTGTTCATAGCAGTTTTGTTAATCGCTGGTCTTAGAGACCACCCGAATATTGTATACACATTTTTGTTTACGCATATAGGATGCAGAATTTTGTTTAAGCAGTTTTGTTCAAACAGATCTAGCATACAGGATGATGTGTCAAACTCAGAACATCTAAGAGCCACCTATTCTAGTTTCCCTTCTATGGCAGAACAGGTGGTTCACACTTGTCATTGTATAGCTTACAGATCTTATTAATATAAGGATCCGCCTTTTTTTTTTTAAATGTATTAATTAATTAATACATTACTATATTAATGTATTAATATTTAATATGTTACATTATGCATAATGCATTAATCTTTGAATTTATATATTTTTTCCAGAGAAAATTGCACATTATATTTATAATAATATAATCCTTTTACATTGCTTGCCCCAAACATAGAAGCAGATATGATTTTTCCAAGAAAAAATTAAAAAAGGTGAACTAGCTCTAAGTCCCGCTTGGGTCCAGTCAAGATTACATAATCACTGCTACTTCTACAGAAAATGTAGCACCCAGAAAAAGTACACCATGCCCAAAAAAGAGAGAAAAACAACACAGGCACTTTTCATGCATTACAATATTAAACGGATGATAGGTCCCTCATGACCTTCACTCCATTGACTGTAGGCGATGTGACCCCGAGAAGTAAATAAAACCTTCTTTGATAATCTGTCAGCCTCCATATTTCTTTCTCTGTAAATATGTGCAAAAGTAACAGACCTGAAATAAGGAATTAAGCCAAGGATTCTATTTTTCTATCCATCAATATTGGCCACCTGTATCAAACCAATACATTTAGCCAATCAATTACGATCTTAGAGTCCTCCATCACATGCAAGTCGCAAATACCGAGTCTTTTGGCCAGAATTATGGATGCCCAAGCTCCCATGAGTTCTGCCCTTGAATTTGTTCCAGAGACACAGTTTAGGGTCCACCTATATTCTAATAGATCACCTATTTTGAGAACTCCTCCAGCTCCACATAGATCACCGTTGTGTTGTGAAGCACCATCAAACCATGTGTGTGCTTTGTCTGGAGGAAGAAAGATAGGTGAAAGCCTTTTTGAAGAATCTGGTTGTTTGATGTGCATAGAGCTTGCGGATCCTGTAGCAAGATAAATGATTATGTCCACCGATGGAGATCTGTCTTCAAAAAATTTCTTGTTCTTGTCCTTCCAAATATACCAACAGATGTGAGCAAGTAGAGATTTAATAGTATAGTTCTGAAGAGACCAGTTTTGGAAGCACTCGTTAACAGTGTTACCATTCCATCCAATAGTCAGTTTTAGGGCCATTTTAACTCTCTCCCAAACTGAAATAGTGAACGGGCATCTAACAAAGAGATGCTTGCAAGATTCTTCTCTTGCTTTACACAAATAACATAACCCAGGACCATACCATCCCCTACTCTGTAGATTTTTCCATGTAAGAACTTTGTCCTCCAGTAAGAGCTAAATAAAAAGTTTTAGTTTTAAGGGACATTCCCATTTCCACAAAAGCTTTCTCCAACCTATTACTTTATCAGGCCATAACTTGTTTGATAGAGCAGTGTAAACATTTTTCACTAAGATAAGGATTGAATTGTCACCGCCTAACCGGGTAAGCTCATCCTTCTTATCATTTAGGACAATGCCAGCATCAAGAAGGAAACTTCTATAAATCTCCCATTCATGGCCAATATTCCCCCCCCCAATCCCAACTCGATGCTACTAACCCATTTATGTCCCAACAGACCAACAGAAAAGGGACGACTCGCCTGGTAAAGAAAAAAAAAATGTGTTTTCTGTTTATTTCAAGAACCAAGTCCACAGAAAGAATGGAAGCACGTTCCATTCCAATGATTGTATCTCTCCCAATGATGATTGAATGCCCCAACCCTGGTATCCAAGATAGCCAATGGAGAATGACAGGTAAGGTATTTAAGATTTTTTTCCAAGACTGCGAGCCAAATGAAGTGTACCCCTCTGCTGACTGCATCTAAGAGACCACGGGAACGTGAGGGTAATACTTGTCTTTGATAACCCGGTGCCAGATACATGGTTTCATCAAATCACACCACAGTGTGTTCGTTGCTAGAGCAATATAGAAAATAAATATATTTCAGAGCCCCAGCTGCCAATTTGTTTAGGTTTTGCAATGGTTTGCCAGTTACATAGATGGTAGCGCTTCTTATTTTTACTCCCTAACCAGAGAAAAGCATAACTTAGCCTGCGGAATTTGTGCAGCACCGAGAGAGATATATGGGCAAGACTCGACCAGTAAACTGGTAGACTCTCAAACACTGCTTTAATAACCACTAAACGTCCTCCCAGGGTAAGCCACTTATTACACCAATGATTGATCCTTGTTTCAAACTTGTCTATTAGCCATTGCCAATCCTCCGATTTGTAGCTCTCTGGTTTCAAGAAGTATCCCAGATATTTAAATCCCAAATTGAGATCTTTACATGGATAACCAAGAGAATCATTTATACTCTGGAGGTATCCAGGATCAACTCTCGCGTGCATAAGAATGGATTTTTGGATGTTTATAACCAATCCTGAAGCTCGAAAAAACACTTGAAGAATCTCTTGTATTTTTTCCCATTCAGCTGAGGATGCTTTAGACATAATGAGGATGTCATCCACAAATAATAAATGGAGGATCTTAATCATTCTGGACACTTTTATCCCCGTAATATGTCCATCAGTTTGAGCTTTTTTTAATGACAGGCTGAGCTCCTCCATGAAGAAAATAAAGAGTAATGGGGAGAGGGAACATCCCTGTCTCGAAACTTTACTACTCTTAAAAAAATTTGTTGCCTCTCCATTGATTAGAGTAGCATATGAAGTGGAGATGATGCGGGCCATGATCCAATTTGTAGTGTTGATCCCAAAGCTGCCTTGGAGAAGGATTAGTCTCAAAAAGTCCCAATTTGTACAATCGTAAGCCTTCTTTAAGTCAAGTTTTAGAATAATTGCTTGTAACTTTTTTGACTTAATGTTGTGAAGATACTCCTGCGCAGTTCCAATGGCATCCAAGATTTTCCTTCCTTTGAGAAATCCAAGTTGTTCTTTTGATAGTACTCTAGAAAGAATAGGCTTGAGTCTCTTAGCAATGACTTTTGATATGATTTTGTAACAAAGGTTACAGAGAGCTATTGGTCGGTAATCATTGAAATTGGAAGGTTTGTTGACCTTTGGAATCAAAGCCACAAAGGTGGAATTGATCAGAGTGATTACCTCCCCCCTTATTCTCATCTCCTCAACCATATCAACCAAGTCCTGTCAAACTAAATCAAAAAAGGAGTGATAAAATTCTATTGTCCAACCGTCAGGACCAAGGATTTTATCTTTGGCAAATCCTTTAAGAATAGAAAATAATTCATCCTTTGTCACCTCCTTTTCTAAATTATGAACATCGACTGCATTTACAAAAGTCAGAAATAACCTGACATAACCTATCCGCTCTTCCATATTAATCTGGGTTGTATCGTTATAACAAGACCTGAAGTGTCTGACCGCTTCATTCTTTATAGCTTGTTGTCCCAAATGGATTTCTCTTGCCTCATATTTTATTTCCCAAATAAATTTCTTGTTCCTTCTATAGCTGGCATAAAGATGGAAGAAATTAGTGTTCTTATCTCCACTCTTTATCCAAATCGCCTGGCTCTTTTGACGCTATCTCTCTTCTTCCGCCAATAAAAATTGCTTTATCTCATATTCAAGTTTTGACAGCTTTATTGAATCCTCCATTGAAGAGAGTCCCAAATTCATTTGATTGTAACCATATTCAATAGCCTCCTCAATCTTTATCAGTTCTGTCTGATCCATTTGTTGTTTATCTCTTTCCCATACTTTAATTCTATCTTTTAAGAGCAATAGTTTCCCAACCAGGCGTCTCTGAGCTCCTACAGTATGTAGATGTCTCGAATCATTCCAAACATGTCTAACAATCTCCACAAAGGATTCTTCATTCATCCAATAAGGGTTTAATTTGAAAGGGAATGCAATAGTCAGGAAGCCATTCCTGAACTCTAACAATGCAGGCGCATGATCCGACAAGTAGGGGTACTCAACGCAAGTTCTAAACCTTTGTGTATTTGTTAAAATATCTTCAGCTATATAGAAACAGTCAATACTTTTAGCAATGCTAGCATCACCTTCTTTGTTGTTTCTCCAAGTAGGCACCGTCTCCACCGAAGCATAGTCCACTAAGCAGTTCTTTTGGAAAAGATATTTGAAATAACCTGCCAAGGTGTCCAATAAAGATGACTTTCCCCAAACTTCATCGGGAGAAGTAGTAAAATTTAGATCGCCTGCCATAATTAAATCTTTGTGTCTTAATAAAACATAACCATCCAACACTTCCCATAAATCTTTGCTTTCCTGGCAGGGTCCATAAACATTAAGAAAACATAACTTCATGTTATCCAATAGAGATGTCTCTAACAAAAGAATCCCACCAATACTTAAATAAGGCACCAAATCAAATAAATTTGGGTCCCAAGAAACCAGAAGACCTCCAGAGGTCCCCATAGCACTAACAGTGCTAAAACACCAGTCAGATTTGATCTTGTTCATGAAATTCCTAGATTTTTCCACTGACACCAGCATTTCTTGAAGTAAAATGATATTTGGAGAGGATTTACACACTAGTCTACGAAAGGAGGCCAATTTTAGGGGTCCTCCTACCCCTCTAATATTAAGGGTGAGGAGGATCATGGTTTAGCCCTGGCCAGGGATTTCATGCCTCTAAGCGCCCTTTGATCAGAAGAAGTAGCAGGAAAATATGGAGTGTAGTTACCGGCCCCTGCCTTCCATTGGGCACTTCACATTTTTATAGGTGAAAGTTTAAATCCCAACCCCCATGACCATGCAGGGTTAGCAACAGTTGTAGAGCCACTTGGATTAATTGTCTCTGAAGTCCCAGTATCAACCTGTCTGTCCACAAGAACATTGCCCACATAGGTCATTAAAGGAATATGAGTCGAGGTCTTAGCTAGGAGAGTAATCAAGTCAGTTAACAATCTGTCTAATACAGAGTCACTAACTGTCGACTCACTATAACCCAATATGATAGGATCATCACTCCTCTCCAATGGACTATGTAAGATGACAGAGTCCTTGCCCAAGGGTAATACCTCAACAGGGTTTCTAGCACCATTCCCGCCCAAGTTAGACACAGCATAATCATGCATGATAGTCTTATCACTAACAAGGTCATTCCCAACAGATTTTTTAGGGAAAATAACATTATTTAAATGATCTTTCTCCCAGGAAGATAAAGAGTAATAAAGCTTTGGACGGAAGAATTTCAACTTACCCACGAAAGTCGTGTCTTTAGCAGCAGGATTGTCCTCCGCGCTAAGCCCCAGATAATCCATTGCATCGGATTCTTCCACCAATTGCGTAACAGTATCCCTAGGCGCCTCATCTGAGGATACATCTTCTTCCCAAGATCTTAGAACAAAAGTACAATCTCTCCTCAGGTGTCCAGTCCACTTGCACCTTATATAGCAGAATGGGATTCCTAAATAATCCAAACACTATGTATACAAAAGGCCTCGCCATTCTATCTCTAAAACCTCCGATAGACCGGCGTGTATGTCCACTTCTACGAGGATTTTTGCCATTTGTTTATCATTTGAACTCAATGCAGCTTCATCAACACTAATAAAACGGCCAATGTAGTTCCTGAATGCCTCCAAATCTCTAATATTCCATAACTGTAAGGGGAGGCTCCGGAGGAGCACCCATAAGTGTTTATCACTAAAATATTTTGTGGTTGGATTGAAGCTGAGTCTCCACCTCTTAATCATCAAACTATTGCCATCTATTCTCCAAAACTTTTCGAGAATAAGCTTGGTATCCTCCGGGCTCCCAAAAACAAAACCCAGCCATCCACATGGAAAGGATAGAATTTCTGGACAGTATCCTAAAAAAGGAACTCAATGATGTCGCACGCACTCTTCAATCGAAGTAGAGAAACAAGAACGATAAGCCATCCTAGAAACTAAGGCGCAAAGTGCCAAGCTACAGGACTCCTCCAAACCGACGTCAACCCCCATAACCAATATTCTTCTCTGCTTTTTCGATTTCCAGACCTTAACAGGTGGCCTGCCACTAACAGTCTGAGCTAAGGGAGTAGTAGAATCTTTCTCTTTTATCTTTTTCCTCTGAACTAATCTCTGGACATAATCTGTCTCTCCACCGTTTTCACACAGGTTCTTCTTCGGAGAAAATAATGCAGGATAGTCGCCTATAGACCTATTAACCGTGTTAGTGAAGTAAGGAAAATTATCAGGGTTAGTTTGTGGAATAGTGTTGTCCTTCAGAGGTGGCAATCTTGTTTTACAAGTTCCATTAATAAAACAGTCAGAGCGACGGTTAGACACATTTAAATCACATAATGTGTCCACCGAGCAATAAAATTTTGTCCTCTCCAAATGTTCCTCGTCGGCCGCACTGAGCATGGCGCTAACCTCATTTTCCATTAAAAAAGCACCTGGAAGCACTAAGAGGCTCCACCTCTTAAGCTCATCAAATCACCTTCAATGAAGACTTCGAAACTGTCTCTGCACAAGTATTGAAACCCGGGAGGTTAATAATTAGACAAGACATGAATCTAAACAAAGTCAAAGATCCGTTTGGTGAATCCCTTAACGAGGACACCTTAAAAAGACCAGAGAAGGTGGCTCTGTGACCCAACTAAAAAACAAAATAGCTCCCACGTAACTAAACCCCCGACCCCACCTACCTCGGCTAACAAGAGGAACGATATGTTCCCTCGAGAAAGGACATGTTGGTCACTAATTCTAGAGGAAAGTAAACACCAAGACCCTCACCCACCCTTAGGCCATTACCATGAAACCTGCATCAAGAAACCAGTGTTCGTAATTCAAAATCGCCTTCCATGTAGGTTCCCGCCCAGCCCGCTCCTTGCTCCAAACTGACCATTGTTTGAAACCCTCATCCATCGCGACCAAACCCTTTCAGTGTTCTTGATAGAGCATGACCATTATTTATAATTTATATATTACAATAATATAATAATGTATTGTTAATGTTATACTACATTATTAATGTATTAATAGTTTAATATTTTATATTATATGTAATAATGTGTTACTTTCTTATTATATTATTACTTTATCAATGTATTAATGTATTACTTAATTAATGCATTACATTATTACTCTATCAATCATTTCATGTGCTATATTAAACACTAATATAAATTAATACTTTAATTTATACATTTTTATTATATATTACATTTTAATATATTAATACATTAATGTATTAATGTATAATACATTAATGTATTAAAGTATTATGCATTAGTGTATTAATGTATTATACATTAATATTTTAATGGATTATATTTACATTAATGTAATACATTATATATTAGTACTTTAATTTATACATTAGAGTAATGTAATAATGTATTATTAAATATATTAAGGTATCGATCATTAATATATTAATGTAATGTATTACTAAATACATTAATACATTACATTATTGATGTATCTATCAATTAATATGTTATATTATACAATAATGTAAATTGATACTTTAATTTTTCATTATTATTACATATAAAATTAATGTAATAATCAATTATTTATTAATACATTAATGGTAGTTCCCAAGACATGCCCGTCGTCAACTAGCAACAACCACTTTATAAAAGTGGTTGATATAAGTCAATCTGCACCATTTTTTACATTTCCTAACTAATGACAACAACCACTTTATAAAAGTGGTTGATATAAGCCAATCTGCACCATTTTTTACATTTCCAAAGTGGTATATTTTATTTAGAATCATTGAGAACCTCAATCTCGGAAAACCTTCATTTGGGCCCTCAAATTGGACCCGGAAGTTAAAACTTCTAAAAATAGTAAATTGCCAAAATTGCCAAAAACTGTTTTGGGCCAGTCGAAAAAGGTGGGTGGCCACCGATATCCACCTGGATCAATCCTCCCTCCTTAGGAAGCAATGGTCTCCATTGCATTGAGTTCCCAGGGGAGAGGGAAAGGCGTTCGCTGAATCTGCATCTTGGTGAGTTGCTTGCCTTAATGGAGACGTCGTGTTGCTCAGTTTGTGGAAGTTTGTCACGAACCTGTTGAGGCTAAGGTTGTTCAACAAGTTAGGCTACATGAGAGGACGTTGTGCAGAAGGAATCTTTGCGCTTTGTTGCAACCTTGTCGACCTGCTTCTGTTGGATAGAAGGTGCTTGGGGCGAGGTTGTAGTGGTTCTAGTGTACTTATGTTCCCCTTTTGAACATATTGTGAAGAAGCTGAACTTTGTAGTATGAGATACTACCTTGCAGAAATTTTTAGGTGGAACAGTAGTCGGAACTACCTATGGTATTTTGTAGAGATGACCCCCTAGAGAAACAATGACACTGCGAGGTTGAGACTCATAAACAGCATGGCGCTTCCACATATATGGTTGGCTCAAGAGAACATCATAGACATCCAGTGGGGCAAAATCACATAATACCTCATCCTTGAAAGGTCGGATGCCATATGACAATCGGCATTGTTGGCTGACACAGAGATCTCGTCCTTGGCGAAGCCACCTGATGTTGTATGGTTGCGGGTGTGGTGTTGTCAACAATCCCAACTATTTGACGACCTCTGTTGAGATGAGGTTATGCTGGCTTCCGCTATCAACAACAAAATGTAGTGGGATCCCCTTCACCCACATCTGTGAATGAAAAAGGTGTTCCCCCTCTTCAGAATCTATTGGTTCTTCTGGTTGAATTGTTGCGGTCACGACAATAGCAGTGGGGTCTGCGTCAATGATCTGTCCTTTACCAATATTTTCAGAATCAGATTCCAAATCAGGCTTCGACTCCTTGTCTTTGATCTCGGCCACCAATGACTGTTTTGAGCAACATTCATCGGTGTTGTGCCAGGGGCTTTGTGGAAATCGCACCATTTTCCAGTATCCTTATTTATCTTCCCATGACCCTTCTTTTCCTGTGTCTTGGACTAGTTTTCGGGAGACTGTTTGTTAGGGCTATCTCGGTCATACTTTGGTTGTTGCGGATTTGTAGACCCGAAATCTCGTTTGTTCTGGTTCTTAAATTTTTGCTCGATTTTAACAACATATCGATAAGTAGCACCGAGTGATGAGATGTCCAGAAAATCCATTTCAATTTAGATGTATCTGCGTAGAGCCCCATGGTATTTCATAACCAAATGTCCTTTAGAGTCTTTGATACCCAGCTCGGTGAGCAAGGTATGGAAGGTATTGGTGAACTCTGGAACTTCTTGGCCCCTCTCTTGCCGTAGTGTGGTCCATCTCATGTATCGGTCCTCATAGTTGCCAACAGGGTAATACTGTTCATTTACCGCATCCACAAAAAAATCCCAAGTGGACTCGGCCCCATATATTACAGAATCCTCTGTGGAACTTTTCTCCCAGTAAGTTTCCCACCAATGTTTGACATGAGGGAGAGATTTAAGGAGTGTGAAGGTGATCTTTTCTCTGTCAAAAAAATTGTGAACAGAAAAATAACCTTCTAGTAGATTTAACCATTTGTCTAGGGCTTCTGCATCTATCTATCCTTCAAATACAGGAATATCAAAATTAACTTGTAACTTGAAAGGCGAGGTGCTTCCAAAGTGGCAACTTGATGAAGATGCACCTGTTGCTATTGGTAGGCGTTGAAGGATGTGGAAAAAATTCTCCATCATTTTGTCCCTCTGTTGCATGAGAACTTTCTCAAGCAACAGACTGATAGGATCATCTGCTCCGTCATTTTTCTTTTCTTCCACCATTGAGGGTTTCTTGGGTGTGCGAGAGAGATTGTCTTCAAGAGAGACAAGCTCGAGACCCAACTTGCTATACTCAGACCTCATCGGGGACATGCAGTGAAAAACGATCAAGAGCAGCCTGCTCTGATACCACTGATCCGGATTATTTTCAGCATGAAATGACAGCGGAGATATAATAAAGAAATGCACAGAGATATCGCAGATATTCAATAACATAACGAAAATGTATCAGATATGCATTCATAAACACAGATATACAGTAATACACGATTTCTATTAATGAAAGAAATGTACAAAGACTGTAAAAATACAGAGTGAAAGACTCGCTAGAATGGTGGCAGCTTATCTCTGAGAAGTGATGTGACGGCTACTCGCATTCTCAAGAAGATGATCACAATGAGGCTCTGAAGGAATTTTTACAATAAACAAGAATTCCAAAACCCTAGACATCCAAAAACCTAACCCTAGGAGATGAAGCACCAAAAGCCATGTGGGCCCCATTTGGGTAAGTTAGTACATTAACTTTCCGGGGTTGTAACTTTTGTATACAATCTCTGTTTTAGGCGTATGATATTTCGTTGGAAAGGTATCGTCAAGGAGATTCATTTTGGGGGCTCAATCATGCCGTAGGCTATCATTGAGAACCTCGATCTCGAAAAACCTTCATTTGGGCCCTCAAATTGGACCCGGAAGTTAAAACTGCTAAAAATAGTAAATTGCCAAAATTGCTAGAAAATTGTCTTGGGCCAGTCGAAAAAGGTGGGTGGCCACCGATATCCACCTGAATCACGACTCAAAACTCCGCTCTCAAAATGGTTTTGAAATTGGCTCAAGAATCGGGGAGATTCACATATCCAAATTTATGGTAGCTTGATTTTTGTAATTTAATGGATTCACAAGGAAATAATAATGAGGAACTTTACATTACAATCTATGTTTAATGATGATGTATAGTCATTACTTCCATCTTTCTCATAAATATCCTTTTCACACATCTACAGGGATAAGAACAAGATATTGGATGAACTTTCCAAAGCTGGAATGCGGAATTTGGTTGGTATCGATACATCACGAAGGGCACATATTCAATTATGATAATGAGTCTTGGATATAACTATGTTTTCTTATATTCCAATTTCTTGTATAAGTCTAAGAACTAATGTTGGTAGATTAATAGGAGAAGAAGTATGTGTTTATTTCTTGTTTCCTTTGAGATGACGATAAAAACTTTTATAAATTTTCACTACAATATACAAAGTAGGGTGAAGAGGCATGTGAGATCAAAAGATATATAAAAGTTTTTTTTTTCACACTAATTGGGAGATTTTAATTAATAAAAAGAGTTGCTCTAAGCGTGCAGCAAGAGTACAAAAACATTGAAAGTTATAGGAGCATGCCACTGAAGGGATATGAACCAAAATATAGACTTCCTAGTGACACAAAACTTAGCAGGTCCAACAAATATCTTGTTCCAAAAATTCTAATTGTGTATACCTTGATAAAGACACCTAGAAAAGGCAAACAAAATCATGACATTAATTTGGTAGATTTAAAATTATTCCTTCATACTTAAGTCGTTAAAAGAGGACTCTGCTGCTAGTAAATTAAATGATCATGGAGCTAGATGGTATTTGAGGAGCTCATTGACACAAACAACCCATGGGCTTCTTGTAATGGCCAAATTAGCTTGTTTTTCTGTGTAACTGTTATTGATTATGAAAGTATGGAAGAAATCAATCTTCTGGAAGGTCTTGAGTTTTTTATAAATTATGTAGAAGATGGATCTAAGCTTTGCACCACACCGTGAGTTATCGTTCCCCATCTCAAATGATTGATGGTGTTTCTTAAATCACCAAGGATGGAAATCATGCGATTATTGTGAGATTTGGCTAGAACAAGTCCTTGAAAAAAAGCAGAAGCCTCAGCTTGATTATTAGTGGTTTGGCCTAAACTCCAAGAGTAGTCCACTTCAATTATTCGACATGGCCAAAGAGAACCCTTCTTGCTCCCAAAATATATATAAATAGTTGAAAAAACTTTGATTTTTTTTTAGAGTTTTTTCTTTGAAAAAAAAGTTATTTTAATGAATCGGGAGAAATGGTTGTTATCTTTTCCCTATATCGAAAATGTCTTGAGCTAGCCTTGAGCTTTTGCAAATAAAGTTTACCTGAGATACTATCCTCCAGATGAGGAGAAGTGTGAAGTACCTGATGGATACGTTCAAATGTATATTCCATGAAAACAAATCTATTAAATATAATTAATTTAAAAACTTGATATATATTATTTAAATTTTTAATAAATATTTTTTTTAACTTAATGTTCCATTAAATACTTTAAATATAATTAATTTATAATTGAATATTTAACATTTTAATATTGAGAGACCTTATCTTAAATAGTGGGTGGTACATTTTAATATTGAGAGACCTTATCTTAAATAGTGGATTACCATTTGACATATATATAAGCTTGTTAATAATTAAAATATTTTAACAATCTATCTACAAAGTACTTATATTTGAATTTAAAAATAGTACAACACTATAAAATAGTAATATTTGTATATTTAATAAATTGGTACTCTATGCATATTTTTACTATTTTTATAATAATGAAAAATAATAAAATTTATATATTTAAAAAATTTTAAATACAAAAATATTTATTAATAAAATTTTCTAAAGAAATTGTTTTTTATAATAAAAATATCATCAAAATAATTTATATGAGTGTGTAGGTTTTTAAAACTAGTTACAATGTTGTTTGAATTTTTTTTTTAGAGATAAATTATGTATAAAATTTTGAAAAGTTCAATGTTTTATTGGACACTCTTTTTATCATCAGGGACAAATAAAATTGAAATAATGGATGGAGTATCCATTGGTTCATTATAAAAAACAAATAAAATTAAAATGATGAATGGAATGTCAATTTCAAAAGTTTGACGTTTCAAAATTTTATATACAATTTATCTCAAAAAAAACTCAAATAACCGATAATATTATTACAATAATTTAATAATTTTATTCAACATAGTATAGTATAATTTTTAAAATCAAAACAAATAACATTTTATAAAATTAGTAATTTCTCTTAATTCATAATATGGCATTAGTGATGATGATGATGATTAACGTCCACTAAGACCTAATTGGTCTATCGGACCTTAAGAGGGTAAGTGATTACTTGTGATTCTTTAGAATTTTGTTTCTGTGCTCGAAAAGCATTAAGAGAAGCTTTCCAAGATCACCATATTTTTGTTGAGTTAAGAGGTTAGGAAGGCTGGTAGTGTGATCAATATTTTGAAAATGAGATCTAATATGGGTATAGGCTGGACAATCTAAGAGAAAGTGTTTTTCATCTTCAACCTTCTTAGTGTCACAAAGGTAACACACTCTTTCATCCCATGGCGTTTTAGGAATTGACCAATGCTCAGTTTCACTATGGAGCTCATGAGAATTTGTTCTTATCTTAGCAATGCTTACTTTTTTCTTTACACTTGGCAAAACAGATGGATAATTTTGATCTTCTAGATTAGGATTGATTACATCTTTATAATACCTTAATTTTCTTTTTTCCTCTAACTCTTTATCACACCACATTTTTTCCTTAAATTTTGATTTGACGTTTTTTTTAATAGTATATTTATTCTGCAAAATGATTTCTTCCATGATTCCCCAATAGTTTAGCCAAGACCGGGCGTCTTTATGCCATCCTTGCTTGAGTCGATGGTGGTTATGACTTGATTTTGAAGCAATTTTAGGTAGCCTCTTATCTTCCATGTTGTTTAACTTGTTCTTATACATTAGGTATCTAGTCATAGCCATGCTCTCAATGGGGGAGAGGCTTGTTTCTACAAGGAGGATGGGATAGGGCGTATTTCCATTAATTTTGAGATTATAGGTTATAAAATTCTTTTGTATTTGCTCTATCTTTCTCCAAGATTCACGAGAGATACTACAACCCCAGACTTCACATCCATAAATAATAACAAGTGTAAAAAGAGTCTCAAATAAGAGTTTCTTCTTATCCCAACTTCAAAGATCAGTTGATTTACAATTGTTTTCAAGCCCATAATAAGCTTTCCATCCCCCAATAATCCTTTTCTCAATGCTATAGTTCCAATTGAGCTTGTGGTGAATATCAATTCCAAGATATTTGTATGAAGTCACTTCCTCCAAGTTGTTGTTGTCATATACAAAGGTATCATAAGGGATCTTATTGGATTTAATAATCATGACCTTAGTCTTATCAGTATTAACAGTCATACCCAATGTTTCAATATTAGTACATGTTTTTAATATAAAATTTTGCCAATGTTTCCAAAGATTCTTATTACTTACATAAAGGAATGCATCTTACTAATATTGAAAAATGTCATCAATCAGATTTTGATACACATATACACTTAAATGCGTGATATTTTCAATTTTAATTTTTTAGAGGACACTTTGCGTGCAAGTGATCTAATTCATTATACGATTGATTGTTTCACTTATGGATTATGATGATGTTGTGGATATGATGATATGTTATTTGATTATATATGTGTCGACAGGTGCTATTGATTGGGCTCTCCTGAGTGTGCAGGACTCTTGTTAGGTTGGGGATGTTGATGGCATCGATGGACCTCCTTGGACTCTGGATCGAGTCAGGAAATGGATTGTTTATGGTTTGCATATTTCTGTTATTGCATATGTGACATGTTCATTAATGGATGCAGGCTAACGATAGCTTGCTAATCAGACTCACATTTGGAGTAAAGGAGTCATGCACGACAACCAGAGATATTGTGAGAGAAGTGTGGCAGCATCCCTACCACAGCCTACTAGCACTCTCGTCATGGCTCGAACTGTAGGTTAATGATTGCCTAGTTCGAGAGATCCATGATGTCGTGAGGGAAGACTGAGACAATCGCTCACGAAGATTCTAAGGGGTGTGCAAGAAGGCAGGTTCCTTATTCCTTAGAGGCCCTTAGTCTCCCACAAGGTTGGTCGATGGAGTATTGACTCCAAGGGTGGACGTCTACCAAAATCAATCAAAATGAGAGTGGCACCCTTGGAGCACATAGTGCGTCTTGAAGGGCGTGTTACATGAAAGAAAACATGGATAAAGGTGAGTGGCACCCTTGGAGCACGTAGTGCATCCTGAAGGGCACGTCTGGTGAGTCAATGAACCTAGGTGCCTAGAAAAGAGTATCTTATTAGACATGGTCAACCTTAAAATAAATGTTGTATGAGTAAAGTTTATTAACTATAAAATTTCCATTTAAAAAAAAATTGCTAAGCCTAGTGAAAGTAAATCCTAGGTCTAAATAGGGTATGAGGCAAAAATCAATTTAATCCATTAATAAATGGGGGATAGAGAAAAATCAAATTTAGAATTTAAAGGAGAATTAAATTATCCAAAAAAATAATTATTGTCTATGTGCAAAACTTGCTAAATTCGAACTTAGACAAAGAGGGGAAATTAAATGCAAAAGGAATGTGGAACATAGTAAGGAATCTAGTCTAGAGAACTCTCTTAAAATGAACTCAACTAAGCTTTAAGAAAGGCATCATACATTAAGGCAAATTGAGGGAATAAAGGGACAGCAATGAACGTTTTTAGGAATGCTTTTAGGTGGATGAGGGAAATTGACAAATTAATTTAATTAATTAAATGAATTTCTGGTGCAACTAGGGGATCGGGTGACAAGTGTACAGGGGGAGAATATTTTCTGATAAAATTTAATAAAAAGAGTTTAATGTGCAATTGGGAAAGGGGTCACTAAGAAAACTCTATAAAAGTAATAGCAGAGAGGAGGAATGGATCACGGCCGGTAGACGTAAGTTTACGCTGCCGAGAATTTTCTTGATTGATTTTTCTTGTGGGAGTTGGGATACCCAGCTTGAATGGAGAGTGGTAGCTCAACCTTGCGAGGCAAGTTGGGTGCTAGATTATTCTCTGGTTTGTGTGTGTGGCCCCTTTGCGGCTCAGGGGGCTCAGGGGGAAGAAGAGTACCCCTAGCGTTGGTTGGGAGGTACCGGTGAGGTCTCAGCAGTTAGCAAGTGGGAGTGAGGACGATCAAGCAGGAGTTGGACGGACCGCAAGCGCGGTTGAACCTCTTCGATTTCTAATCGTCGGCTACGGTATGTAATTGCTAGTTATTTATTGACTATAGTTAAATTATTGTAAATTTGTACTCTTATAATGAAGCTCATATTCATCGATGGTAGGCTTAAATATCTGCTTAATTATATATGATCATGGGTAAGAAGATGGGGGTATTGTTTTATTTCAATTAGATCACCCCTTGCCGCTATGTACAAGGAAACTAAGTGACTATCAATATTAGGGGTTTATCGCTACCTAATTTAATCCTCATTGTATTTGATCTGATTTTGAACCCGCTCGTTACCTGAAATAATCTATGTTACTTCCCCTATTGTCATTGAATTGGAACTCTGCAAAATTTAATTCTTCCTTTACCGACTACTCTACCGAATGA
>JASDQU010105737.1:107467-126565 GCA_032191745.1 Picea mariana | reverse complement strand
CATGGTATTACTGACGAGTTGGAAAAACTTCGCTATGATGTCCTCTATCTAGATCTTGAACGCTGGAAATGGTGGCAATGGCAATATACCTCTATCAGGGGTATATTGTTTGGACCCATTTTATTGCTGAGATCTATGCTCGCTTTGATACTTATACCCACTATCTAGGTCGTTTGACCAATTTGAAATAGTCAGGCACAGTGGAAGACTTCATCACTGCTTTTGAGCATTTGGTCTTTTGAACAGAGGGCATGTCAGATGCGTTATTCTATGAATGCTTTATAAGTGGTCTCAAGGATGAAATACGATCCCAGGTTCTCATGACCCTCCCTCCCACTTGGTTGGAAGCTACTCAACGTGCTAAAGAGGCCCAACAAGTTGTTTTTTCCCAGAACAAAAAAACCCCTTTTGCTCATCGCCCTCGACCTGTTATTCCTAACCCCCTTGTTACTCCCTCAAGGTCCAGAAGTTAAATCAAGTTGAAATCGTTGAACGCCAACTGAAGGATCTTTGCTATAATTGTCATGAGAAATATTTTCTAGGGCACAATTGTAAGGAACAAAAACTATTTATGGCCATCTTAGAAGATGTTCCTGAAGAGGATGTGATTGTTCCCCTTGTTGAAGAACCCTCCCTCCCCGATTCCACCCAAGAACCTGTTGACCCACCTGAAGTTGACCCACTTATTTCCTTGCATGCCCTCATTGGCTTCTCGGCCCCCCAAACGCTCAAGCTCATTGGCTACATTAAGAACAGGAAGGTCATCATCCTTGTTGACAGTGGTAGCACCCACAATTTTATTCTTTGTCACATTGCCCAGGAAACCAATTGCTATATTTGTGTTGTTAATAATTTTCAAATCATGATAGCCAATGGTGGGTCCATGAAATGTGGTGGGCAGTGTGAAAACGTGTGTCTTCAAATTGGCCATTACCAACTGAAATATCATATGTTTTCCATTGACATGGGAGGTTGTGACATTGTGTTAGGTGTTGAATGGTTACGCACTTTGGGCCCCATTCTTATGGATTTTAAGGAATTAACCATGCAATTCCAACAGGAAGAACAAAAGTATCAATTCCAAGGTCTCACAGCTGGTTCTCCTGATATCATTAGTTCCCATCGTATGGAAAATCTCATCAAGAAAGGCCACTATGGTATCATTGCTCAACTCCATTCTATTCAAGTCGTTGAGACACCCTCTGTGCATCCTAACCTCCAAGTTATCCTTTCCAAACATCAAGTTGTTTTTTCCACCCCTCAGGGCCTTCCTCCTTCTTGTGGTGTTCATGATCATTCCATTCCCCTTCTTCCTGGCAGTCTTCCTCCCAATGTTCACCCTTATTGCCACCCCTTTGCCCAAAAGAATGAAATTGAGAAAATAGTGAAGGAATTGCTCCAAAGTTGGTGTTATCCGCCCTAGTACCAACCCTTATTCTTCCCCTTTGGTCATGGTACTTAAGAAAGAAGGTACTTCGCGCATGTGTCCTGAATTTTGTGCCCTCAATAAGCTCACCATCAAGCACAAGTTCCCCATTCCTGTCATTGATGATCTCTTGGATGAGTTTAGTGGTGCTCAGTACTTCATGAAACTTGATCTGCATTCTGGCTACCACCAGATATGTATGCAAGAGGCTGACATACCCAAGACTGCCTTTCGAACTCATGGGGGTCACTATGAGCTTTTGGTCATGCCCTTTGACCTGTGTAATGCCCCCCTCCACCTTCCAAAGCCTCATGAATCATGTCTTCCTTCCTTTTCTCTGTCATTTTGTCTTAGTTTTCTTTGATGATATTCTCATCTATAGTAAAACTTGACAATCTCATATTTCCCATGTGGATCAAATTCTCCATCTACTCTCCCAGCACCAACTTTTCCTCAAACAATCTAAATGTGATTTTAGCACATCAGAAGTTGAGTACTTGGGTCATCTTGTTGGCAAGGCCGGTGTCAGGGTGGATCCTAAAAAGATTGAAGCTATGCCAGATTGGTCTCATCCAAAGACTCTCAAAAGATTGTGTGGATTTCTGGGTTTAATAGGTTATTATCGCAAGTTTGTTAAGAATTATGGCAAGATTGTGGTACCTCTCACTGGTCTCCTTAAAAAGAATTCTTTCACTTGGACTCCAACAACTTCTCAGGATTTTCAAGCCTTGAAGATGGCCATGTGCACCACTCCAGTCCTGACCCCTCCTAATTTCACAAAGAACTTTGTCCTAGAATTTGATGCTTCCAAGAAAGGAATTGGTGCCATCCTTATCCAAGAGGGTCAGTCTTTGGCCTTTACCAGCAAGCAACTGTCAGAGAGAAATTTGGGAAAATCAATCTATGAAAAGGAAATGTTGGTTATTTTGCATGTTGTGGATCTTTGGCACTCGTATCTATTAGGGACATGCTTCCAAATTAAGACAGATCATCAAAGTCTCAAGTATTTTCTGGAACAACACCTTTCCTCCCCCGAGCAACAAAAATGGGTGACTAAACTCTTTGTATATGATTATGAGATAATTTACAAAAAAGGAAAATACAATATGGTTGTTGATGCAATCTCCAGAAAATATGAAGATGAACGGTCCCTTTTTTTTCTCTCCTTCATTGTATCAGATTGGCTCCAAGCTATTCGTCGGGAATGGCTACAAGATCCCAAAATTTCACATATGATACAACAATTGCAGTCCAATTCTCCAGTCTCCCCCAGGTACTCTTGGCTCAATGATGAGTTTCGATACAAAGGTTTTTTGTATTTAAGTACACAGTCAAAACTTAAATCCACAGTACTTTCTGAGATTCGTGCTACACCCATAGCAGGGCATTCAGGGTTTACCAAAACCTATGATCGGGTCAAATGTTCTTTTTTGGGGAATGGCATGAAACAGGACGTTCATAAGTTTGTGGTTGAATGTGATGTGTTTCAACCCAATAAGGGCGAAACAGTCAAATCTCCTGGCACACTACAACCGCTTCCAATTCCCCCTACTATTTGGCAGGATATATATATGGATTTTATTATAGGCTTACCTAAATCGGGCAATAAATTAGTCATCATGGTGGTAGTTGATCGTCTTTCCAAGTATGCTCATTTCTATGCTCTACAACACCCATTTACAGCATCCATTGTGGCTCAACTTTTCATGGATCGGGTCTTCAAGCTTCACGGCATGCCACATTCTATTGTTTCTGATCGCAACCCAAATTTCACTAGCAATTTTTGGCAAGAACTGTTCAAGCTCCAAGGCACCCAATTGCATCTCAGCATAACTTATCATCCACGGACTGATGGTCAAACTGAAATGGTCAACAAGTGTTTGGAAACATATTTGAGGTAATCCTCACACTCCTAGAAGACATCCTTGAGATAAGAATGATTAATGTTGTGTCTTGAAAATTGATGTTTAGGTGAGAATGATGATTTAGTTAATTGTTGTTTTGTTGAATTTTTCATGGTGGTAATTGTGTCATTAAATTAATGTTGACATGATGAGTTATGTAGAGGTTTTACACCCACGCGCAACGATTATTAATGTAGGGATGATTGTGGTCGAGTTAGACTTCTTTCACGCCTTAATTAAGTGGGCATGCATTGATTCGTCATTATTTTCTTGCACCTATATTTACTGTTATAATCTTTTGTCTTGAATTATCAATCTTTGACTGACTTAGTAATTGTTTTCCCTTGCACCTTGTTTTAAAGCAAGATATAATGGTCATGTGCTTAGTTTACTGCTTACGCCGGGATTTTAAGGTATTGAATGATGGTTTTGATATTGATTATTGTGCGCATTAAAATTTAAGGTAAGGAACGGTTGCTTAATATTTTAGACTTCACGTGCCTTGGTTTTTTGTGACTAATAGTTAGATTTTTGCATGCATTCATTATTGATGAGGAATGTGTAATTAAGTGATTAAGTTTAAACGCACACATTGATTGATGTAGGGTATAATGTTTAGATTTTACATTTCTCTCACCCAATGAAAATTTAAGGTAATGATGGATTGTTGGGATTTTTCTTCTCGCGCACAATGAAGGGTCAATGCATTGACTGGTTGTTGGTTACCCTTGCACATTGGTTAATGATATTAGGAATGACGAACTGATGAAATGGATGTTAGTTGATTCTTATGACTCGTTACGTTATCTTATGTTTTCTTGGTGTTATCTGATGATTGTCCCTATGAGTCGAGTTGAGCGATTGAGTCGTACTGTATATGTGACATGATTAGTTGTATAAACGCACCTTATGAGCTGCTCTTTATTGTGATATTGTGTCGATAAGTGTTTGTCATTTACGGCGACAATGTGTCGGACTTGCTTCGTGATTGTTGTTAATGCATTAATGTTGTTTCATTTATCTATTGCACCCTTGTCAATGACATCGTTATTAATTTATGATGTAGTCTTCCTAACGCAACATTAAAAGAAAAAAAAATTACCTGTTGTATGTCACTTTTGTCGTCGTAATGGCGGGGTCCTTAGATATGGTATCAGAGCGGGTTCAACCCTACGACTGTAGATAGCCACGCCTTCCACTGGATTAAGCCCTTGATTATTACTTAGTGCTAATTAAAATGTTAACCTATCCATGCGGTAATCACGTTTAGAGGACGTCGTTGAGATTCCAAACATGGTGCTAGGGAAGGAGGTGTGACGCCTCCAGAAGCATCTATGCCTTAGGATTCTAACCCCAAGGGGTGGAACAAGTCCTTGGGTAGGAGTCGATTGCTATAAGGTATGTGTTTGATCTGACAAGGTCCTTCCAGGGAAATTTCAGAGGCCTTGACTAACTGCCTGTGCTGAGATAAGGCCAAGGCCTCTGTACCCCTGAGGGTCCATAGCGCGCCCCAGCCAGTACTCATCGCATTCACGAAAAACTCTAGAAGATTAAGTTCCTCGGTTCACAAGTGCCACGGATGGCTCAGTCACCAAGGCAGGGCTAGAGAACAAGGCGATGTGCTTCGCGGTTACGACCTCTAGCGCGAAGATCCGCATAGCGGTCTTCTACGAAAGGGAGTGTTCTTCGATGGTGGAAGATGCTCCTACCTCAGCTAAACATGGTTTTCGAAGCCGTGTTAGGGGAACAGTTTGAAGAATGGGTCCGGGAGAAGTAATTGATAGAGGAATTCATTGAGCACCAGCTTGATGAGTTCAGCACCTCATGACAGGGTGGTCGTACGGTGTCGGATTATGAGACCATATTTATGGAGCTAATTTGGTATGCCCCACATATGAACATGAAGAAGCTGGAGATCAACAATTTCGTGATCAGCCTTAGCTCCAGATTTCATGTGAAGGTGATGATATATTTACCTCAGACGTGGCACAATGCAATCCAGTAGGCCTCTTAGATAAGGAAGATTTGACCGCGGGAATCTGGGCAGGACTCCTACAAGACCATTTGGACCGATAACATCTAGTACGCAACATCATCAAATGTTGGCCAGACAAGACATCTTAGCATCAAGATACGTCTATAGGACCCTTGTTCACGATACCATGACATTAGGTTCTTCATCAGAGGGCTCCCTACAGGGGACCACCGCATCCGCAACAGCACCGCTAGCAGCCGTCGTTTAGGCTTGTCAGCAAAACAGACCAAGATCTTAGGCTAGTGGGCCAACAGCTTCTATTTCAGGGCCAGGAGTACTAGACCGGAGGTGGGAAATGGACATGTGCATAGTCACCTTACCAGCAAAATTGTTCGGTTGAAAGGGCCAGAGCGGTCGAGTCAACAAGACACACTACCTTGGTGGAAATGGGCAAGGCCCATAGGATTCATGACAGCGGTAAATAACCGCCAGGTCGAGCACCAGTCCACTATGTTGGAGGCATCAGGTGCCATCGCCAAACAAAATTTTAGTATTTGTTAGACCCCGGTGCTACGAAGAGATCTAATTTTAGTACCGTGCTGAAGGGATTTAGGTAAAGGCATTCGATAGGATGAGTTTAGAATCATCGTTATGGATTCAGGTACCAACTGGGTGGTTGGAGGAAGGGATATGAACTGTCGCTTTAATCAAGGGATAGTGTAACGAAGTGTGACCTATGTCATGATCTTAATATCTTATGACAACATGATCAATATGGACTGGTGGGAATCGCATGATGCGATACTCAATGGTAAGATGAGGTGGTTGAGTTGGGTCGACGGTAAAGCACAGAGAAATGTTATTGTAGGAAGAAAACGTGGAGTATCCCCAAGGTTCATTTCTTCCCTACAGCTACAAGAGAGCACACGCAAGGATGAAAGTTATATGCATACTTAACGCTGAACGTCGAGGGTGTGGCGGAAGGATTAGAAGACCTTCCAGTAGTACGAGAGTTTGCGGACATTATTCCTAGAAGAATTTCTAGGTGTGTTGCCCGAAGCCAAGATGGAATTTACCATCGACCTAAAACCTTGAACTGAACCATTGGCAAGAAATCCTTATCGAATGTCGACCCCTAAGTTACAGGATTTGAAAGTGCAATTGAAGGAGTTGTTGGACCTAGGAATTATGCGTCCAAGTGTATCACCTTGGAGTGCTCCTATTAATATCATTCAGAAGAAGGATGGGTCGTGGAGACTCTGCTTGACTATCGTAAGGTATTCCTTGATGACATTTTGATATATTCTCAGATGATGAAAGATCAGGATGAACTTTTATGCTTGGTACTACAGTGTTGCGAGAGAACAAATTACGAGAAGTGGTCGCAATGTTATCGAGGATTCATTGCTTAGGGCATGTTATCTCTGGCGAAGGTATCGTTGTGGATCCAGCGAAGGTAGAGACTATTATGGAATGGCCTGCGTCGACGAATGTCCCAGAAGTGCGTAGCTTCATGGGTTAAGCGAGATATTATCGACGGTTCGTGGAGGGTTTTTTGAAGATAGCAAATCTGATTATGGAATTGCAAAAGAAGAACATGAAGTTTGTATGGACCGAGAAATGCACACAAGCAATTTGATGTCCCAAGGAGTTGTTGACAATGGTGTCTATACTAAAGGTCCCTGACATGGACAAGGACTTCTTGGTATGCATTGACGCATCCAAGGAAGGCTTAGGCAGAGTCTTGATGCAAGATGATCGAGTGATCAATTACGTCTCGAGAAAGTTAAGAAGGCACAAGGAGAACTATGTGACGCACAATTTGGACTTGTTAGCCATTGTGTATGCCTTGAGAGTTTGGAGACACTACCTGATTGGACAGAAATTTGAACTAAAAATGGAACACTGTGGTTTACAACACATTTTTACGCAAAGAGACTTGAACGCGCGACAAAGGCATTGGTCGAAACTGCTTAGCGAGTACGATTTCGAGATTACTACATAAAAGGAACAGTGAATAGAGTGGATGATGCGTTGAGTCAGAGACCGCGCATATTTTCAGTGATACCTCTTCAAATGAATCTATGTGAAAGGATTCTAAATACAGCGCGACGCTGACTGGTATAAAGAGGGTAAGGAATTTTTCGGGCAAGACACCTTGTTGGTACCAAAATTGAGGGTATACTATGGACAATGTCGGATATTTGAGATATAGTAATTGGATTTACTTACCGCCCAATGATGATTTGAGAGGTTTGATCCTATATAAAGCACATAGATCAATATACGTGGCTCATCCAGGAGTCATGAAGATGAGGATAGACCTTAAGCCCTTATTCTTCTGGAAGGGATAAAGGCGGACATCATCAACTATGTGGAGATATGTCTAGAAGGTCGGCAAGTGAAGTCTAAATGTGGAAATATGGTAGTATTTATATGGCCACACACTATTCTGGAATCGAAATGGGAGGTCATTTTGATGGAATTCATTGGGGAAATTGTCGTTGACGGCAAGGAGGCATGACTTGATTTTCGTAATAGTTGACATTATGACGGAGAGTTCACATTTTTCCCTGTGCGTATGACGCATCAGGTTCCAGGTTTAGCTATATTTTATGTCAACAATATTTTGATACTGCCAGACGTACCAAAATATTCTTATCTGATAAGGGAATCGATGTTTGCAAGACAATTGTGGACTAGTTTCCAAGAGGGCTTAGGAACCCCACTAAACTTTAGTACTGCGTACCACCCAGAGCCAGAAGGTCAGACAGAATGAATGAACCTAACTTGGAAGGTTGTGTTGTGTATGCACGTGTTAGACCAACAGAAACATTGGGAATAGTTCATGCCACTGGTAGAGTTGGATTACAACAGCAGTTATCAAAGCGCCATTAAGATGGCACCATGTGAGTTCCTTTATGGGAGACTGTGTCGAACGCCTTTGAGTTGGGATCGAATCCATGATGGGGTCCTGGTAGGACCAGAAGCTATCCAATAATTGAAAGAACAATTGCAAACGATATGAAATGGGATGGAAGAATCACAGGATCGACAGAAGGGTTTGTTGATGAGCATCGCATCGACTATAATTATGAAGGGCCTAACGGATAGTCACGCCTCATTCTTAGAGGCATTACGCTATGTTTATCTTGTATCTGTGTGAGACTTTAGTTCAGTGATCCTACTATTATCGGACAAATCGATAAGTGCAGACACAAACAGATCTCCCTAGTTTCACCATGAAACTAGAACAAAACAAGACAGGATATAAAACTTTCCCTATGTTTCAATTATCAATCATACTAACTAACAAGAGATAAATGACATACCTTTTAAATTTCGTTTGTCCTCTCTAGTGTCATCCTTGCTCCGTTCCAAGGCTTATGGGATGTTGAACCTGTAAAAAAGACACAATCCAATGAAGTGAAAGAAAAAACGTATACTCAACAAAACCTATGTATGTGATTAAGGAGTCATACAATAAAATAAGACAAATTTTATGGGAAAGAAATATATCATTGTATTAAAGATATGAAAAGGAGAATACAATCGATGCCTTGATGTTGTAAGGTCCCTTTCAACAGTCCCTTGATTCCCACACACTTCTTCTCCACAGATTCTAAGATCAGCAATCTATCTTGACAAAGCAAATCCCAAAACTACAAAAATTACTCAAACTCACACCAAAAGCTAGCCAACTCAATCCAACTTTCCCCATGATAACTCCTCTCCTTTTATAGGTTGAAAAGGATAGGATGAGGAGGTTAGGTTGATCCCAAGAGATCAGGGATGCGACTCAGATCCAAACCGATCGGAGGCCAACTCACCCTCGAAGCTTCTGTTCTAGAAGAATCGAGAAGATGCTCTTTTTCCTTCGTACGAAAATTGCCACACCCTTAACATTGAGCAAACTGCGAATACGTCACAGGACACTATGGTGCAACCTGCGACGATCCTAGATCATTGCACCCTTAACACTAAGAAAGGTGCGACGATCCCTTTTTCTAAGGTTTTTGACAAAGGAAAAGTATAATTCCATCTCACTGGAAAAAGTACCTTCATTATTTACATCATTAATGGTCATAGGGGTGATGAAAATAATGTGTAACAATGATCCCCCAAAAGTATGAAGTTAGAACAGAGTGATAGCTGAAATAATTTGTCGAGTGTGTGTAGGGAACAAGGAACACGTCAGTCGGAAACCTGCCAACAAATAAGGAAATACAATACAATAATACATCATCATTGAGGTAGGCATTCCCATATTCAGAATACAAATGAATCAAAGAATAAATGTCGACATGCAAATATCCATTTCAAGTAAGACAGGTCATGGCCACCAAACATACACTGTGGATCCATGCCAATATGACTCAAATCTGAACATAGACACCAAAAATACATTGTGGATCTATGCATTAATGACTTAAATTTGAACATAGCCACGAGACATACACAGTGGATCTATGCAACAATACAGTATGAATATACTCCAATGCAACCTGAATCTATCAGAAAATATCCAGGGTCTTCATATGTTCCACTCTATAGTACAAATCTAACCATGTGAATACATGTGTTGAAGTTGAACATGGTAGAAACCACTTGATTACCGGTCATTAATGAATACCATTAACAAGTTTGAGGGACATCACCATTAATTTCAATGACCCCCAAGGTACACTAGTACAATCCAATGGGTGTGAATTAATGAGTTGAAGTCGAGCACTTGACGGAATCTCCCGATCAGGGATCAATGATGAAAACCCACTGTCGAAAGTGAGGAAACCTACCATTGAGGCATGCAAGTTCCAAGATAATAATTAGTTTCTAAGTCTAATTCATGGATAATGAGTTGAAGTTGACAAGAAAAGACTCATCACAGGAGGGCCTTAATGTATCCCCCATCAATGACACGAAACGGGTAAAAAGATTTGAGGTAGATTAGAGTAACAAATGATTAAGGACTGACTCGGGGATGGCCGACGCAATAGAAGGCTTAAGGACGGCAGAAATGGACGACACGGTAGAAGGCTTAAGGACTGCAGAAATGGTCGACGCAATAGAAGGATTTCTGGGTTGAACTTCTCTTTGAACATATTGACGACACGACAATTGTCTTGGAAACACTAACTCAATAACGGGGATCACAAACCAATATGTAATCTTATAAAGGAGTATGATCAAGATACAAGTGGATTTTCCAAACTAAACACAAAGCGAGTGAAAGGGTTTCATGTTCAAAAGTGACTTTTCCATAGAATATAGGTTTAGATACATTTCTTTCCCAATTTTTCCCCCACCATTTCTGGCGAGTACCTCTTTATTTTTATACAAGCTTGAGGAGGATAACATATGCTTGAATTGTAAGCTCAGCCTTCGGATGAGTCCCTCGGAGTATGTTTAACGAACCCTAGGAATGAGTGGTTTGGTCCCATATGGGACTTTCGATGTTTGTTTTACGAGTCCAAAGAAAGTAAACTCAGTGGTTTTTCATATTTACAGAGTCTGAAAAACACTTAAAGGAAACTCCAAAATGTCATTTTTCGTAAAATAGTCTGATGAGACTAAAAAAGAGATAAACCACCGCTCAGCAGATGTTTTCTTCAAATACTTTAACGAGCGTGAAAAGAACAAGATCGCTCGGAAATCTTTTCATGTTTAGAGAGTCTAAAAAGAGCTTAAAGGGAACTCCAGAGGGTTCCTTTTTCATATAACCTTTACGAGTCAAAAAAAGTAATAAAGTTTACTCGGTTACATTCTCGGGTATTTACAAGCACGAGAAAGAACAAAGAATGAGCTCAGGATTGTTTTCATTTTTATGCAAGCTTAAAACAAAACAAAACTATGCTTGGGATAGATTTTATTTTTACACAAGCTTAAAACTAAACAAAAATTTGCTTGGACCTGGTTTCATTTTTAGACAAGCTTGAACCAGAGGAAACTATGCTTGAGGTAGGTGGTTTCATTTTTGCACAAGATTGAACCATAGAAAACTATGCTTGGACTTCCCAAACCATAACACAGGGATGGTTGGTACTTAACCCCCAGCTTAAGAAACTAGCGGCTTTAACTTCAACATGAAGTTTAGAGGCTATAAGAATTTCCCCCTAAGCTTCATTTCATCCAATAGCATGGACGGAGGAAAGGAAGCTTCAAATACTATATGAAATGAAGTACTTGACTCAATCGAAGAGGGGAAAATCTGTTTCATTTTTTAACAAGCTTGACACATGAACAAGAACTATGCTCATAAATCCAGCTTCAATCATCGAACCTCTGTTTCATTTTTTAACGAGCTTGACACGGAAACAAGAATTATGCTCGTAACCTTTGTTTCATTTTTTAACGAGGTTGACATGGAGACAAAAAAACTATCCTCGTGGCTGGTTTCATTTTTTAACGAGCTTGAAATCAGAAAACCATGCTCAAAGTTGGTTTCATTTTTTAATGAGCTTGAAATCAGAAAACCATGCTCAAATATTCTCTTCTTGATCACATCTTCCAAGAGGACAGTGCTCTAGAAGGACACCATGTCAAGGGACAAAACTAGGTCATGGCCTCCAAGAGATCTTCACTCGATCAAAGAAACACACCTTGGAAGGAACACATGTCGAGGGTCGCAATAGGGATAAGGAGATCAAGATCCAATATCCCTACTGAAGAGATCACCATGTCAACTACCGGATCAAAGTCATAAGATATTGAGCGTACAGTGAGAGGCTCATCTGCATCAGCATCTGAAATCATGGGAGACAACGCCATATAATTGACTTGTGGCTGGGAGGAAACCGACTGCATATACAAACCGTTTAGGGAGGTCACTGGGTTGGTAATCAAGTCAGGAACAACGAATGAAAGTTGATCAATAGCCACAATTCTTCCATCATGAGAGAAATATATCACACGAAAAAGAGTGGACACAATATCTTTCATGGCATAGACATAATCTCACCCAAGGAGTAAATCGAAATTCAAGGGATCTTGGACTACCATGACATCAATAAAGACAGTTTTCCCTCCCAAAGTTATGAAAAACTGAGGAAGGGTCCCTAAGGGTTGATTGGTTCTTCTGTTAAAAGATAACAGATTTTGTGTAACTAGCACAAGCTGAGGATAACCCAAAGATTGCCAAGCAATAGAGGACAAAATACTAATGGACGCACCTTCGTCTATTAGCGTCTGAAAAACGTCCTGACCACAAACTTGTACTGTAATCTTGAAAGGAATTTGAGAGGGAAGACGAGGTCCATTTAGCTCACCCCAATCAAAAAGGATGGACTCATTACTTGGAGGGGATTCCACGGGAAAATGAGGAATCCCCCCTAGCATAGTAGAATTTGTATCAACGAGAAAAACGTGGGCAGTATCAGGTTTACTCTCTAGCGGGAGAATAGGTGACATCAAATCAACCACTTGAGTTTCATTCTCTAACGGGAGAATGGGGTCACCAGGTGGAAAATGATCAACCAATTGGGTTTCACTCTCTATCAGGAGAGTGGGATCGACCAAAGATGGAATTGGATCGACCACTTTGTCAACTGGTTCAACTGAGAACGTGACCAGATTAACCACATGAACAACTGGACTAACCGACGAAGGGACCAGATTGATCAATCCATCAACTACAGGTGGGTTGAGAGTTATCTTGCGATAAGCAGCTGGAAGTTGAGGTTGGGAAACAGTCATATCTTCCAGTAATTTTGAGGCTTCGTCCATACGAGGGCAAAGGTGAGTTTGATGACTCCCTCTGCATAACATCCACGGGAACTTGACTCTACTTTTCTTCTTCCCAGCAATATCTTGACTAGTTGACAGGAGGTCATCAACATGTTGTTGAGAGGCTGACGACATGGGCTAGCGAGGGCATGTAGACCATGCTTCTATAACCTTGGATAGAGTAGGGAAATCCTTAAGAAGATGGATACCCTTACAAATCCTGCAAGGGTACTTGGGATTACAGGTTTGGGTTGTCTTGGGAGCATCAACACTCCCAGCATGATCATCAGTAACTGGTTGGTTTCCAACATGTCTAGCAGTGGTTGGAAGTTTGGACCCTTGTTTATTTTTCTTCTTCTTAGTCTTCCTTTTTTGCTTCTTCTTGTCTACCGAGTTACTAGCTTCAGAGCTTTCAATCAGCGAGGAAGATGAAACGGAAGAAGATGTTGCAAGTGGAGAAGGTGAAGAATATCTTATCGGTGAAGAAGGAGAAGGATCAACATGAACTTGATGTTCTTGGGGGGAAGTGCTTACAACCAAAGCACTAACTGCATTTGGGATTACCAAAGTGGAAAACAATCATACCGACATTCTAATTGTGAGACCTAGAAGGCTCAAAGAAGCGATGTAAGGAGGAACAATGTTTCTGTAAGAAGGAAAAACAAAAGGTTCCCCTAGCAAAGGAGTTCCTTCATTGGTTGTTATGGGAACTAACTTCATTAAAAACAGATCCAACCTAGAGTCTACTAGGGAAAACAAACAGCACACAGTAAAAATATAGTAAGAAAATAAGCAAACAAAACCTTCTTATAATGAACGCACTAGTTGGTGATGAAATCCAACATCGCGGGAAAAATGTAAGAAGGGCCTAAGATAGAGTGCATGGAAAAGTTACGTTGACGACCTACTTAACGGACTTACGCCTTGGTGCAAGATCCCACACATAAATGTGGTTATACCCTCCAAGGAGCCCAAGTGAGTTTGGCCAACGTCAATTCTAGGTACCGTGAAGACTGGCCCCTCCACAGTCACCTTGTGTAAAGACCCTAAAGAGATAGGCTACTAAGGTTATCAAATACAACAATGATGCCTAGGGAAATAGTCAACAGTCTGATCCACGAGCAAAGGCAGGGTTTCTAAGCCTGAAATCAACTCAAGAAGGTCCGCACAAGATTTTCTTCTCAAGTGACCCCCAAAATACGCACAATATCTACACAAAGACCAATAAAGAAGGGTGAGTAACTCTGACGGCCCTAATGCGACCTCGTGATTGACCCTTATGTGAGAACGGCTTCCCAGGACAAAATGTAATAAGCGGATTTCACCACTCCCTAACTCAAGATTCTATGTTTGTTTACAGCTTTGGAAAGTTATCTTTCACACCTATTCCAAAGCTCTACACTCTAAGCTAATGTAGGTTTTCTACCAAAAAATATAAAAATGTCTAATCAATTTTTATAAGCGCTTTATTTTAAGGCTGTTGTTTACTCAAGAGGAAAATGGTGTGGACTAAATGATGTTTTGACCGACTCTAAACAATGCAAAGAAATGAGAATGAAAATGTTTTATTTCGATAAAAGCTATATTACGAGAAGGAGAAAAAGTTTATCATTCCCATATGCACAATATCCCAAAATTTTATTAAACTCATCAATATCAAGAACTTTAAGAAATGAGCTAAAAAGATTGTACACCAATACACAATTCTTGGCTCCCCCATGCAATTTCGCTACTTCAAATGCAAAGATGCCCCAAACTAATGCAAAGCAAGAAATTCATTTTTTTGTTTTCAAAGATAGCTAAAAGAAGATTCAAAGATGTCAAGCAAACTGTAATCAAACCCAACAAATCACCCCAAAACCATATCTAAGATCTGGGCAAGAAAAACCATCCAAAATCAATTTTTTTCACAATCGTCGCAGGCTGTAGACTAACATAGTGCAACAATCCTTGATCGTCCCAGGCTAGAGAAAAAATACAATGCAACGATGACACACCATGTCAAAAAGGTAGGGTGCGTCGATCCTAGATCGTCGCATTGTCTCTCAAAGTAGAGTGCGACGATCAAAGGAAAAATGGAAAAAATAAAAAGCAAGATGGTTTTCCAGTGAATTTAAACAGTCAAAGAGTTCATCTAGATCTCCTAGTGACTCAGAAAATAAAACCCATGCAATCAAAGCAAGCAAGCAAGAAAAACTAGGAAAACAATTTGTTCCCCAATATGGTTGCCAATTTTGTTATCGGACAAATCGATAATTGCAGACACAAACAGATCTCCCTAGTTTCACCACGAAACTAGAACAAAACAAGACATGATATAAATCTTTCCCTAAGTTTCAATTATCAAGCATACTAACTAACAAGAGATAAATGGCATACCTTTTAAATGTTGTTTGTCCTCGCTAGTGTCATCCTCGCTCTGTTCCAAGGCTTATGGGATTCCGAACCTGTAAAAAATACACAATCCAACGAAGTGAAAGCAACAACATATACTCAACAAAACCTATGTATGTGATCAAGGAATCATACAATAAAATAAGACCAATTTTATGGGAAAGAAATATATCATTGTATTAAAGATATGAAAAGGAGAATACAACCGATATCTTGATGTTGTAAGGTCCCTTCCAACAGTCCCTTGCTTCCCACACACTTATGCTCCACAAATTATGAGATCAACAATCTATCTTGACAAAGAAAATTCCAAAGCTACAAAAATTACTCAAGCTCACACCAAAAGCTAGCCAACTCCATCCAACTTTCCCTATGAGAACTCCTCTCCTTTTATAGGTTGAAAAGGATAGGGTGAGGAGGTTAGGATTATCCCAAGAGATCAAGGATGTGACTCATATCCAAGCCGATCAGAGGCCAACTCACCCTCGAAGCTTCTCTTTTAGAAGAATCGAGAAGATGTTCTTTTTCCTTCGTATGAAAATCGTCGCACCCTTAACACTAAGAAAACTATGACGACGTTGCAGGCCACTGTGGTGCAACCTACGACGATCCTAGATCGTCGCACCCTTAACACTAAGCAAGGTGTGACGATCCCTTTTTTTAAGGTTTTGACAAAGGAAAAGTATAATTCCATCTCTCTGGAAAAAGTATCTTCATTCTTCTTCAGGGATTAAGGCAATTGATCCTTCTAAAGACAAAGGATAGGTTTACATCATTAACGGTCATAGGGGTGAAGAAAATAATGTGTAACACCTATGCAGGATATTGGCTGAGTTCTTCGTGGATGTTTGGTGAGGGTGCCCTCACGACAGAGCCAATCCGCTTTCTGGACCATCGCATTCGACGGCTACAGTGTCGAACTATCGATCAGGTCAAGGTCTAGGAGAACAATTATACTCCACACTCAGCTATCTGGGAGGACGCATATGATATGCATATACAGTTCCCATTTTTGATAGCTAGACATTATATATTGTCAGAAACTTCCTTTCTTCACTTGTATACTGTGAAACTTTGAGACAAAGTTTAAAACAAGAGGGGGTGTATGTAACATCATGTTCTTGTGCTCACCTAATGCGACTCATTCTTTGAGGACACTTATGTGCAAGTGATGTGATTCATTATATTATTGATTGTCTAGTTTATGGATTATGATGATGTTATGGATATATGTTTCGACAGGTTCTATTGATTGGGTTCTCTTGAGTGGGCAAGACTCTTTTCAGGTTAAGGATGTCAATCAAATCGATTGACCTCCTTGGACTCTGGATCGAGTCAGGGAGTGGATTGTTTATGGTTTGCGTATTTTTGTTATTGCATATGTGACATATGACTTGAATATTATGATGTTGTTTGTGGATCGCTGACATGTTCATTGATGGGTGTAGGCTGACGATAGCTTACTAATTAGACTCACATTTGGAGTACAGGGGTCATGCACGACAACCAGAGATATTGAGGGAGAGGTGTGGCAGCAGCCCTGCCACAACCTACTAGAACTCTTGCTGTGGATCGAACTGTAGGTTAACGATTGCCTAGTTTGAGAGATCCACGATGCCGTGAGGGCAGACTAAGATAGTCGCTCATGAAGATTCTAAGGGGCGTGCAATAAGACGAGGTCTTTATTCCTTAGAGGCCCTTAGTCTCCCACAAGGTCACTTGACGGAGTATAGACTCCAAGGGCAGACGTCTACCAAAATCAGTCAAAAGGAGAGTGGCACCCTTGGAGCACGTAGTGCGTCTTGAAGGGCATGTCGTATGAATGAAAACATCGATAAAGGCGAGTGGCACCCTTGGAGCACGTAGTGCGTCCTGAAGGGAACGCCGCAATTCTTTAAACACTGGTGAGTCAATGAACCTAGGTGCCTAGAAAACAATATATTATTGGACATGGTCAGCCTTAAAATAATCATGTGGTTCACGACACCGGATATCGAAAACTCACTACTTCCATGTAAACCTCCCCGAATCTACGAGAGAACATAGGGAGGGCGGGTATTTCAGAACATCCCATTTAAGGGCATAACATGTCACTTACAAGAAATTGAACCTGGGTGGGGAGGGTAGCAATCATTCCTCCCAACCACCCAAGCTACATCCAATGGACTTTAAAATAAATGTTGTATGAGTAAAGTTTATTAATTATAAAATTCCCCTTTAAAAAAAAATGCTAAGCCTAGTGAAAGTAAAGCCTAGGTCTAAATAGGGTATGAGGTCAAAATTTTAATTTAATCCATTAATAAATGGGGGATAGAGAAAAATCAAATTTAGAATTTAAAGGAGAATTAAATTATCCAAAAAATTGATTGTTGTCTATGTGCAAAACTTGCTAAACTCAAACTTAGACAAAGAGGGGAGATTAAATTTAAAATGAATAAGGAACATAGTAAGGAATCTAGTCTAGAGAACTTTCCTAAAATGAAATCAACTAAGCTTTAAGAAAGGCATCAGTCATTAAGGGAAATTGAGGGAATAAGGGACAGAAAGGAGCATTTTTAGGAACGCTTTTAGGTGATGAGGGAAATTGGCAAATTAATTTGATTAATTAAATGAATTTCTGGTGCAACTAGGTGATCGGTTGACAAGTGTACGAGAGAAGAATATTTCCTAATAAAATTTAATAAAAAGAGTTTAATGTGCAATTGGGAAAGGGGTCACTAAAAAAACTCTATAAAAGTAATAGCAGAGAGGAGGAATGGATCATGACCAGTAGGCGTAAGGTTACACTGCCGAGATTTTTCTTCATTGATTTTTCTTGTGGGAGTTGGGATACCCAGCTCGAATGAAGAGTGGTAGCTCGACCTTGCAAGGCGAGATGGGAGCTATATTATTCTTTGGTTTGTGTGCGTGGTCCCTTTGCGGCTCGGGGGGCTCAGGGGGAAGAAGAGTACCCCTAGCATTGGTTGGGAGGTATCGGTGATATCTCAACGACTAGCAAGCGGGAGCGAGGACGATCAAGCAGGAATTGGACAGAGCGCAAGCGCGGGTGAACCTCTTCAATTTCCAGTCCTCGACTACAGTATGTAATTGCTAGTTATTTATTGAATATAGTTAAATTATTGTAAATTTGTACACTTGTAATGAAGTTGATCTTGATCGATGGTAGGCTTAAATCTCAGCATAATTATATAAGATCATGGGTAAGAAGATGGGGTATTGTTGAATTTCCGTTAGATCGTCCCTTGCCGCTATGTACAAGAAAACTAAGTGACTGTCAATATTAGGGGTTTATCGCTACCTAAGTTAATCCTCATTGTATTTTTGATCTGATTTTGAACCCTCTCATTACATGAAATAATCTCTATTGCCTCTCCTATTATCATTGAATTGGAACTCTGCAAACTTTAATTTTTCCTTCACTGACTACTCTACCGAATGAATTATGTTGTGATATTCTAATGGATTGACTCATGAAGTAGATAGATAAAAATCACAGCTTTACGTTAAATGGTAATTACATTTGAGGTTATGTGTAGAATAGGGATGTCATCCTTGGGCGACCACCTGTGTATTAAGTTGTTGTTGATTTATTTTTGTCGTTGGACATGTGCAGAGCGCGATCTATTTTTGAGAGCCACCACTGGTTTCTTAGCATTCTTTTTAAATTTATTTGACAT
>JASDQU010105737.1:80920-102866 GCA_032191745.1 Picea mariana | reverse complement strand
TATATATATATATAATTTTAAAATTAGTATGTGGAATTTCATAAATGAAACTAACATTTTTATTTATTAAATTAAAAAATAATGATTTATTTTTTATGGTTTGCACCTCCAGATATTTGATCCCTCTCAGCGCTTGATGGATCTGGGTTTAAGATGGATCTAGGTTGGTTTTAGTCATGGGATATCACACAATGTCAATCTATCTTCTTTAGTTTTTATTATAGTGACATAATTTGTATATGATCGACATTATGTATATGTATATGTCTAACATTAATTTCATCATTTAAAATTTACTCACCTTCCTTAGTTCATTGAAAGTAGAGTGTAATATCAAGAAGGATCAATGTGAGTCCATCTTCTTCAATTTTTATTATAGTGACACAATTTGTCTAGGATGAATTTGATCATTTTAAAGTTACTTAGTTTCCTCGGTGTGTTGAGAATATAGAGAGTACTATTCAGAAGTATACTTCAAGAGTTACATGAGGAATAAATTGAATAGAAATAAAGTAATAATGTTGAATAATGAAAAAAATGAATAATAAGAATGTAATCAAGTACAAATAGTTTACATTGACATCAATCTCAATCTATCTTAGATTCTTATTAGTCCCTGTCGGAAGGCTTGGGACTATAGCAATGAGTTCATGCTTGATTTGACATTAGTTTATGGTTGACTTTAAAAATTTTCAGAAATTCTAATGTTTAACTTAGGAAGTTTCAATTCATATATTTTAAAATAAATAAAAAATATATTTGTTACAATCTTATTGACTGATAACTTTGAAGTGTTATTGCCAGCTTCACTTCTTCCAATACTTTAATTAATGTTTATTTCACTTCTTTCAACTGCCACTCTTAACTCAATTATTGACTGTCCTTGTTACCTTGAAGTGACCTAACCTTCAGTCCTTTCACGCTCTCCCATTCATCTTGTTAAATAATAAAATTAATATGAGTTTATTTTTATTTTTATTGGATATGAACTTCGAGGTCTTATTGCAGACCTGTTCCATCGACATTTAATGTATTTAATAATTTATTATCGTTTACATATCCGACGATGAAGTTTTATTTTTATTTAAGGTAAATTGTGTTTTGAGTAGAATCTGATCTTCATTTACGAATCATATCACAAGGTGTCAGTTTGTCCTTCCCATTGCCCAAGGTAATTAATGTCTGTTGCTACCAATCACTGCGATATGCAATATTATTTAGTAATATTATTACATAGTAAGATGATTTTCACGTGAAAATAGAGAATTTATCTACTCATCTTCGGCTTCACTTCAAATTGCTTCATCTCCACTTTAAACTACATTTAATGTTTCCATGGATTGGCAGTTAGTCGGTGGTAGTTCTATTATGCCCGTTGTACAATGATTTTAATTCTACAACAGTCGTATCTCTACGACTATTATGGCCCTAATAGTTGGTGTTGCAATGGTTTTTAATTTGAAAAACTCGATGTTTATTTAAAATTGGAGAGGATAAGTATCAACGTACATGACTCAGCCTTAAAACGTCATCCAACAATTAATATATGATATATCCGTTGAAAAAACAAAACAACTGGAAGTATTAAGAATGGATAGGGGTAGAAGGTCAATAAAAATGTAAATTTCACATATTTAAAAATTAAGGATTTAGTGAAATTCATTGTGAGTGGTGTAATTATTATTATTATTATTATTTTTAGATTATAGATGTGTAAGTTTTTTGTAGTGAATTATAATATTAGAAAAAATATTTATATATACTTTTTATAGTTTATTTAAAAAAAATTAAATAACAATAAATTAAATATACTTGTGTATTTAGTTATGTTAAGTTTGATTGTTCAACATGTATTTCCCAACTAATTCGGCAGGGACTACGTTGCCATGCAACCCTTGTTTTTAAAGTCACACCTGCAAGTTTTGTCATCTTTTGATATATGTCATATGAAAAGGGAGGTTGAAATCATAGATCATTCAAATATTTAACTATCTAGATATTGCAGTGAATGTCGGACCATGTCTCTCTTGCTTCCCAATATTAATAATACGTTTCTCCAATGTCAATCCTTGTGACTTACAGATTGTTAAGCCCTAAGCAAGTTTCAAAGGAAGCTAGTTTTTATTACCTCTTTCAATAGGTGTAATAGGAATTGTGTGAGGGAATTATATTTCTATTACACTAAATCATGTTTCATTCTATTATAATTGAAATCAATGCACCATAATATTTTTCATTATTGAAATCATTTCAACTACTTGATTGTTCTAAGCAATTTTTTATTGTATCATCAGTCAAATTAATGTACCTGATTGTTTTTCATTAGGTTTTAGTTGAAATCAATGCAACTACCTTATTGCTCTAAATAAATTTTCACTATAATCATCACTAAAATCAATGCACCTTATTGTTTTTCATTAGGTCATCACTGAAACCAATGCAACTACTTTATTGTTTTAAATAATTTTTCATTGTATTATCACTGAAATAAATATATTATTTCCTATTTCTTTATGTCGTACTCTAAACACTCTATGTTTTGGCCCTTTTTCGACGATATTTTTTGTTTAATTTTGCCTGAAATCCCGGGAGAAATTACTGGATCTGCATATTTGAGTCGTTAATTATGTATAATCCGAGTGCCCCAGGGATTTTTTAGCACACTGAATCCAGTTATGCATTCAGAAATGCATTTTAAACAACAAAAAATTGTGATCTCATGCAGATTTATGTCGTCGGATTCCAACGAAAAGAGCCAAAACGTAGAACGGTTAGACAATTTCTTTCTTTATATCATTATCGAAATCAATGGAACTATTAATTCTATCATTGTTGAAATCATTGCAACTATGTGACTACGTTATATCATTTTTCATTGTATTGTCGTTTAAATCAATACACGTTATCATTTTGCATTATATCATTGTTGAAATCATTGCAACTATGTGACTACTTTATATAATTTTTCATTGTATTGTCGCTTAAATCAATACATGTCATTGGCCCTTGGGTATGGAAGTAAGCGAAGATCAAGGCAGAAAGAAAGAAATGCAAACTTCGCGGAAGACACAGTGACTGTTACTGGGTCGAAGTGAGCAAAAGAGCTGAAGAGATGGAGCGAAGTCCGAGAAAGCAAGTCGTTGGACGAGGAGATCGAGGATGACAAATCAACAAGGAATATGGATCATGGAAAAATCAACAAGCGGAAAAAGCCATCGTTGGTTGCTTTAAAGCACCGCACGAGAAGGAAGGAAAGATAGGTTGGTGAAGCCCTGAAAACGTGGATCAAATTGACCTAGGGTTTTAGACACCTAGGGTTTTGGTATCTAGGATTTTGACACTTAGGTCTCAGCCTAACGAAGTCGGTGAGTGATTGTAATGTATAAATAAAGGTCAAGAGGACCTGGGTAGGGTTGTCATTATTGTTGTTGATGGAGAGTTCGGGAATGTTATGAGGAGAGACTGCTATTGAGAGGGAAGTATTGTATTGTGAGAGCAATCTGTATTGTAAGATCTTTAGCTGGGTGTGAAGATCAGTCCTACAGCTGGCTGCGCAGGAAGGGGAGAGACGGAGAGGAGAAGAAAAAAAGATCTGCTAGCTAAGAGCGCAAATCATAACTGTATGTTTTCATCTTAATATATTATAAAGCACAGTTATGTGGATGTAGCCCTAGAGAGAGGGTGAACCACGTATATCTTGTGTCATGTATGATTGATGCTTTGTTCTTTGTCATTTGATATGTTGCTATGATGATAATGTGTTAGATCTTAGATATAACTTGCGCAGTAGGTTGTGGCAAGATAAAGAATACTAGATTGTTGTGTGTTGGTTGCTTTGAATCCACTTTGATACCCTTCTGGTTGTAGACATATATGTCCTGCAACCCCCTCATAGCTGCTTCGGGTGAGACTGAATCTGCCTCGCAGGTGTTGCCAAAAGGGCCAGTAGTTAGGACTTGTTGGTGCGCTCTTGGAGTTGAACCCTGGGTCTACCCCTATGCCAACAAATGGTTCCATTGTCGAGACAAGAATCTTCTTGAGGGAATGTCAAGGCGGTTTCCATCAAAGACATAGATTCAAAAGTGGATAGAAGATCAAGAAAAGGACTTCGTTGAAGCCCAGAACAAAAACCCTAATCTTAGTATAGAGGATTGGTTGGAGAGATATATCTTTACTAATATACATGAAAGTTTCTTTGGAGGAACCCATCAGGAGCTATATGACTGGTTAGCTAGGTTAGTAGATACCCAATTTGAGATCCGATCTAGGTCACCTATGGTTTGGACGTCGACGTTGATCAACAAGGTCAAGAGAGTTGATAACAATGTGCCAAGAGCAGTAGATCACTGGTTTGATAGCACCATTGGAGGGTATATCACCAAGTTTGTTGTTGACAGAGTAGATTCATATAGCCAAGCCGAGAGCTATTTCTTTAGGGGACCCAGAGGAAACATTTTTAAATTTTCTGAAGTTGAAGATCAAGATGCTATTGCATGAGAAGAACATCTTGAAGATATAGTAGTTGGTCGGATTTGAAAAAGCTAATGTTCAAGAATTCAGACAGCGACAACGACACAAAGGCTGGACATACACGTAGTGTAAGAGCATTCAGAGAAGTTCATCTTGTGAACCTGTTTAAGAAGAACTACGAGGATGAGGGTTTCTACAGTGGGAAGAGGCAGATCTGACGGACGAAGAGCATTCAGAACCCGCTAGGGTAGAGGAAGAGGAAGTTGAAGAACCTCGTTGGGAAGAGCCAAAAACTTCAAGAACTACGCAAACCATTTAAGTAAGTACTATCACTTCCCATGTTGTTTCAGCAGCACTAAGCAATCAGAATAGTTAGAGTCACAAAAGTCCTCAGAGTACTATTACTAGTAGTTCAGCATATACTCAGACAGGAAACCTAGGAAGCTCTATGGCAGATGAGATGAGGCTCCCTATCTTTAGGGGAGATGGATCTGAAGACCCCATTTAACACTGGTTCCTATGTGAAGCCATATGGAATATTAAGAATGTCATCGACGAAGTTGTTAAAAGAGCTCAGTTTAGTACTGCCCTAAGAGATCGCGCACTGAGTTGGTACATGAAGCTTATCCAAGGACTTGCACAGCCTAAGCCGTTGAATGAGATTAAGAATGCCTTGATTGCAGAGTTCAAGAAACCCAAGTCGGAGTCACAATGTATTACAGAGCTGAAAGAGATCAAGCAGAAAGTAGCTGAACCTGTTTGGGAATTCGATCAAAGGTTCAAGACCTTAACATGCCGATTGACTTTTCAGATTCCAGATGAGAATAAAGAATGGTTCATTGATGCTCTCTTACCACACATCAGAGTTGCTCTGATGCAACAGAAGATTGCTTCGCAGGCTGAGGCATTGGAGATCACCATGAAGCTAGAATCATCCCCTATGGGAGAATCCAGCTCGGGTATGTGTCAAATATTGAGTCAGCTAACTAGTTTGTCTTTGCAGGTCGAAGATATGAAGAAAGACAAGGGAAAAGATAAAAGAGAAGACATATGGTGTGTCAGATGCAGATCAGAAGGCCATGACAAGGAACAATGTCCCATATTCCATGAATACTTGGCTTATGGAGCTCTGAGCCCCTTGAAACAAGTTACCCTACCCTGGTACGAGGTATGCATAAATAGACATTGCCCTGGTAAGTGCTACTACATGCAAAAATACGTTCAGACACCCAAAAATTTGTATTGCACGTTCTATAAGTCTGTGGAACATGATGATAGGGATTGTAGGGCTTACGATCTCAAGGGATATATACAAGATTCAAGGCAAAGCACAGCAAGAAGGAAACACTACGTAGTATAACTCCCCTGGGAGAGGAAACTTCAATCCTCGTAGTGGATTCAGAGGAAGAGGATGAGGAGGAGGTATGGGTCAAGGTCGAGGACAGATAATCTGTTATAAATGCACACAACCAGGACACTTAGCAAGGGACTATCAGAACCCTTGTACGACTTGCAACTACTGCGGTTCATTCGAGCATGTTATCGAGGAATGTCCAGCATTGCTGGCTAAACTTCAAGAGAAACGGGGACCTCAATAGAACCCACAGATACAATTGATCAAAGCAGAACCTCACAGAGCAGACCCTAGAGTCAATGTTATCACTAGAGGAGGCATTGTTATAGGAGAGGATAGAATGACCCAAGGAAGGACTACAGAAGAATCAGGAGTCAGAAAAGTTGCAGAGAAGACCCAAACTTTTGATGCAAAGAAAGAAAAACAAATGTTTGAGGAGGCAAGAAAAGAATTCAGGGAGACCAAGGCTCTTCATCGGAGACATGACTAGAAGTAAGAGAATGTGGAATGCCTATGGTATTCAATCAGTTTGCTTCGCCTGAAGATGGAAAAGAAGCAAGTAAACTTGTAATTTTCTTGTATACATTTATAGAGTTGATTAAAGATGAGAAGCTATACAAGAACTACAAAATTTGGTTAGACAATATGAGATAGGAAGGGTAGATCCTTTACTGAATAAAGCAGTACATCAACTATTCAAGAAGAGAAGAACACATAAGGAATTACACCTGAATGCTCATATTAGAGAGTATGATATAGACTATGTGGTCCTCGACTTAGGGTCAGAGGTCAATGTCATGACGAAGCAGACCTGGGCACTGATGGGAAAACCTAATTTGATATATTCCCCTATCAGTCTTAGGATGGCTAATCAGCAGGCAATAAGCCCCTTTTGAAGATTAGAACATGTCGTTGTGGACATCAACGGAGTAAGGACGTTTGCAGATTTTTAGGTAATTGAGATAGTTGATGATAGTTGTCCTTACCCTACGTTGTTAGGAATTGATTGGGCTTTCAATAATTCCACTTGTGGTTGATTTAAAGAAAATACAAATGAAGTTTGAAGGAGATGGCCTTAGGGTCATCGCACCATTATATCTCGATGAAGGTCAGAGATATACAGGACCCATCAAAGAAGAAGATCGTGCATATGAACTGGAAAACATATACAAATTAACAGCTAGACAACAGGATTACATTAATCCTATAGCAGAGCGAAACCTAAGCTGGAGAAGTGACAACGCGTGTTCATTAGATTCAGAAGAAGCACTGGAGAAATGGCAGAAAAAAAATGTACGAAGTATCCACAAGGAGATGTGCTAGATTAACCAGAAAAGTTCGATGGATCGACACAACAGTAAGTAACTTACCCACTTTTGATGGACTAAATCCTTTAGAAACCTTCTTGTCAGACTTTGAAGAAAGTGTGCCATTGCAACAAATATTGTTGGCAATGGATGAGGCCCTGAAAGCCACACCGGCAAGATGGTGGGGGAGACACAAAGACAACATTACAGACTGGGTACAATGTCGTACTTTGATGACAGCATGGTTCTCAACACAAGGAGAAGAGCCTACTAGTCTGTAGGATACACTGCTGGATGCACAGTTGCTAGCCATTAGGAAGATCGATGATCACTTCGCAGAAATGGCACCTAGTGAGTATACAATCACCCAGAAGAAACAATTGGTAGTTTGTGCTGCAGACTTTTCACTTATAGTTGGACAACTATACAAGATGGGACCGGATTAGATATTGAGGAGATGTGTCATGGAAGCAGAGCGACCGTTGATCCTCGCAGAAGCTCACGAAGGCATCGCGGGAGGACACTACACAGGGGAAGCAACAATGCAAAAGGTTCTTAGAGGTGGCCTTTGGTGGTCTATGCTATAGAGAGATGCTAAGGACTATCACCGAGCTTGTGATGTATGCCAAAGAGTTGGGAAACCATCCAAAAGAAATGAAATGCCTCTAGCACCACAACTGACCCTACAAGCATTTGAGAAATGGGCCATTGACTTCATGGGACCTATAAACCCACCAGGAAAGCACACAGGAGCAAGGTACATAATTACTGCGACAGAGTACTTGACTAGATGGGTCGAAGCAAGAGAAGTTAAGGACTGTAGTGCAACTATAGTTGCATGCTTCATATTTGATGACATCATAACCAGGTTTGGATGCCCGAAGATCCTTATGAGCGATCAAGGCACACATTTCATCAATAAGACAGTTGAAGCCTTGACTAGGGAATTTGCAGTTCATCATCAGAAGAGCACACCTTACCATCCACAAGCGAATTGGACAGTTGAAGCATTCAACAAAATCTTGGAGACGGCGTTGACGAAGATTTGCACTGTGAATAGGGATGAATGGGATTTCAGAGTACCAACAATACTATGGGCCTATATAACCACTTGCAAGAAGATAACAATGCAGACCCCTTGTAAGTTGGTTTATGGCCTCGAAGTCATTGTCCCAATGGAATATTTGGTACCAAGCTTAAGAATCGTTGTGTTTACAGAAATGGATGACGCTGGCATTGTTCAAGAGAGGCTTGAGTAGTTGGTTGAACTTGAAGAAGACACATTCATTGCAGGATTCCATCAGTAGGTCCAGAAAGAAAGAGAGAAGGCCTACCATGATAGGCATATCAAGAAGAAGGAATTTAAGCAAGGTGATCTGGTACTGCTATATGATAATAAGCTCGTGAAGCATCCAGGGAAGTTTCGAAAACATTGGCTTGGACCATATGAGGTTGCCTATGTTACAGAAGGAGGAGTTGCGCAGTTGAAGACTTTGAATGGAGAATGGAAGGAAGGTTTAGTGAACGGGAGCCAGTTGAAATTGTATTATGATAACCAGTTGCCTTGCAGCTCTCAGTAAAAGCATGAGGAAAATGGTCTAGGTACCAGGTGTAGTTGAAATTGGGTACCAGACATAGAAAAGACAATCTGCACAAGGAAGGAAAGGAGGCATAGAGAAGAAAGCAAAGGCTGGCCTACGCAGTCTGGAGACGAAGAAAAACAGAAGGATCAGATCTGAAGTGCCTCGGGACGAGTCACATGTGAGTGTTGGGGGCCTGTTGGCCCTTAGGTATGGAAGTAAGCGAAGATCAAGGCAGAAAGGAAGAAATGTGAACTGCGCGGAAGACACGGTGACTGTTATTGGGTCTAAGTGAGCAAAAGAGAAGAAAAGATGGAGCGAAGTCCGAGAAAGCAAGTCGTTGGACGAGGAGATCGAGGATGACAGATCAACAAGGAAGATGGATCGTGGACAAATTAGCAAGCGGAAAAATCCAATGTTGGATGCTTTAGAGAACTGCGCGAGAAGGAAGGAAAGACAGGCTTACGAAGCCCTGAAAACGTGGATCAAATTGACCTAGGGTTTTGGTATCTAGGGTTTTGACACTTAGGTATCATCCAAAGGAAGTCGGTGAGTGATTGTAATGTATAAATAAAGTTCAAGAGGACCTGGGTAGGGTTGTCATTATTGTTGTTGATGGAGAGTTCGGGAATGTTATGAGGAGAGACTGCTATTGAGAGGGAAGTATTGTATTGTGAGAGCAATCTGTATTGTAAGATCTTCAACTAGGTGTGAAGACCAGTCCTGCAGCTGGGTGCGCATGAAGGGGAGAGACAAAGAGAAGAAGAGAAGATCTGCTAGCTAAGAGCGCAGATCAGAACTATATGCTTTCATCCTAATATATAATAATAATAATAATAATCTATTATTAAGGTCATGACCAAGCCACGCCAAATTGGTGTATGAGACCCCCTTGTTTGTTTGAACCACGTATATCTTGTGTCATGTGTGATTAATGCTCTGTTCTTTGTCATTTGATATGCTGCTATGATGATAATGTGTTAGATCTAAGATATAAATTGCTCAATAGGTTGTGGCAAGATAAAAAATACTAGATTGTTGTGTGTTGGTTTCTTTGAATCCAATTTGCACTCCTTCTGGTTGTATACATCTCTTTCCTGCAACCCCCTCATAGTTGCTTCGGGTGAGACTGCATCTACCTCGCAAGTGTTGCCGAAAGGACCAATAGTTAGGGCTTGTTGGTGCACTCTTGGAGCTGAACCCTGGGTTTGCCCCTGTGCCAACACATGTTATCATTTTGCATTATATCATTGTTGAAATCAATGCAATTATTTGTTATATCATTGATGAAATTAATGCAATTATTTGTTATATTGTTGTTAAAATCATTGCAACTACATGACTACTTTAAAACATATGGTTGACCCTGCAACTTTTTCAATCCACTGATAGAAAATATATTGACTTGATCCTTCTAGATAATACTAATAAATTAAAATGATTGTAATTATATGTTGTCTATATAAATTAATATGATATATGATGTAACCTTAGAGAGCTGACGACGACTCTGATCTAGGGTTTTAGCATCGAACCCTCAGCGTGTCACCTTATCTCTTGCCGTTGCGAACATGGAGGCCGAGGGAGGGAGGCCTTCGGCCCCCTCCTATAGTTCTTTCATTGCCAATGAGCACGACTCCTCACATTCCAAACCATCGACCTTCGCGCTTCCGGCCGGTATGCAACAAATCATTTGGGAGGAAGAGATGTCAAAGGAGAAACCGATGGAAATAGACCCATAATCCAATTACCTGAAAACTGCTCGCACTTGGGAACCAGGAAAATGCATCTTGCAAGCCCCAATCGCCCCGAAATATATCATAAATTCTCCAAGAATAGAAGATCAGAAACAATACATGAGGGACTTCGCTCTGATAGGGAAATTTTTGGGGCTATGGCCTTCCCAAAAGGACCTAGTCAAATGGATTCAGCACTGGTGAAAGCCCAAGGGCCACTATGACCTCTAACTTGGATCAAAAGGCTTATTTACGACCATCTTGCACAACTTGGAGGACAGAAATAGAATATTTGAAGGAGGTTCATACTTCTACAACTCGGCAGGTCTCTGCCTCCGTTTTTGGATGGAAATATTAAGCCCTGAAAAGGAATACTTCACACACACCCCGGTCTGGTTGAGACTATACTCACTCCCACAAGAATTTTGGTTGGAAGATATTCTTGCAGGAATCGACAACACCATTGGCATATATGTCAAAGCCTCAGAGGCAATAAGACAACGAAGGTACACTGCTTATGCTTGCATCTGTGTCTATTTGAATATCTCAAAACCTCTCCCCAGAGCCATCACCCTAGATTATCAAGATGACGAATGGTCCCAAACCCTAGCCTATGAACATATCCCATTTCGATGCCATAAATGCCACGAGAATGGTCACCTCTTTCGAGAATTCCCTCTAAATAACCCAACCAAGAACAATCTGGAAGATCCTAACAAACCCAAGGACGGATTCACCCAAGTCACGGGTCGACGCAGGCATCAGGCCAAAAAAATGTACCCCTATGCCTCCCCAGGACCCTCAACCAAGATCTCTTTCGGAGCCCTTCAAACCTCGTCAAACATCCCCTCTTCTTCCGTTGACCCTCTGACAACTCATGCAACCCCTGCGACTGGCCAAGGCTCCACAAATCTTGTCCCATGAGCCCCTCTTTCTACCCAAATCCCACCCTCCGAGGCTTCCCTCCCTGCAAACCTCAGACCAGAAATTGGGGACCCAAACATAGATTTGGAAGATCATGAGCTAGCAGGTATTGATATGGAAAACCTGGAGCAATATTACCACAAAAAGTAATTGTATACCATACCACCAGATTAGCTGAGTAAGTTCCATAAAGTCTTTCTCAACTCATCAGCAGGAGGATCCGTTCGCGCTAATACGAACCTTGGAATACAAAAAGGCACCTCGGAGGATCAACACAAACCCCCAAAAGATGAGAAAAAATGAGGCAGAAAACCAAAACATCAACTCATTCAAGATGTCGACAACTTCCTTTTAAAATCAGGTCGGATTCATCTGATCTCAGACAATTTTCCTCCCCTCCAACCCTCACCATCCTCATGAAGATACTATCCTGGAATATAAGGGGCCTTTATGCAAAAAGCAAACAAGGTTTGCTTCGAAAAATAATTATAAAGGAACAACCAGATATACTTCTACTGCAGGAAACAAAATGCACGGGTAAGGAAGCCTCACTCATTCTTCAAAAATACTAGAAGCAGGCCAATCAGGTTGAAGTCGACGCTAAGGGGGCAATGGGCGACCTGATAATGATTTTGAATCCAGTCACAGTTTTGTTGGATGGTTTTTTCACCTACAACTAGTCCATTACAACCTCCTTTCGGCTTATTGGTTCAGACAAACTCGGATACATCACGAATGTCTACAGACCTGCAAGACCAGGAGAAAAGGAAGCCTTCCTTCAACATGTAGAATGGACTGCCAATCACATCGGCTCCCAACGCTGGATCCTAGGGGGTGACTTCAATATGATAACAAGTCTGAAGGAAAAAAGGGCGGCACACGCACGCTGGGAAATGACAGTGAGCACTTCAACCGAATCAAATTCCTTTTGAATCTCATTGATGTAGAAACAGACAATGGGCCCTTCACTTGGTTGAATAGACACTCGAGGTCCCAACATGTCTCCAGCAGATTAGACTGTTTTTTAATTTCAGAAGCCATCATGTTGGATGGATTGGATTGGAATGCCACAGTCATCGACACCCCGAGTTCGGATCACTGGCCTATTCTCCTATCAATAAATATCAGTGGCACCCCAGGCAGAAATCCCTTCTGCTTTGAAAAATTCTGGTTAACACACCCAAAATTCCAAGCTAACATTAAGCTCTGGTGGGAAGAAGCGACCATCCCAACAGGGACCCCAATGTACAGATTTCAACAAAGGCTAAAAAACCTCAAACAACATCTGAAATCTTGGAACAAGTCCACCTTCGGCAACATCTTTCATGCTCAAGAAATTCTCAATCAGCAAATGCAAAGCCTCCAACAGCAGATCAGATCTCAAGGCCTCACTAATCCCCTAAAGGAGCACGAGGCTTTACTAAGCAGCCAGTTGGCAGAAAGACGGGCGCAGGAGGAAATACTTTGGAGACAAAAATCTTGCATCACCTAAAAGAGGGGGGAAAACGCCATTTTTTTTCACAAATCTATGGTCTAGTGTCACCAAACAAACCGCATTACTCACCTGGTCTCGGAACAAGGAACGGAATTTCAACAACACGCAAATATAGAAAAGGAAATGTTATCTAATTACAAAAACCTTCTTACGGAACCCTCAGTAGATCAATCATGTGCAATTGACTCCATCCTTAGAATATCCTTAAGGAGGTCACTCAAGAATAGAACAAGGCTCTTATGAGACCTATCACACAGGAGGAAGTCGATCAATCTCTTAAGGACGCCCCGTTGGGAAAGGCTCCTAGGTCGGATGGGTTCACTTCTGATTTCTTCCACTGTTGTTGGAGCATCATCCGCAAATATGTTTGGGAAATGATCGAGGACTCTAAAAAATTTGGGCAGGTACTCCAAGCCCTCAATGCAACCTTTCTCACTCTCATACCCAAAGAGAACAACTCTACTTCCCCTTGGCACTTTTGTCCCATTGCACTCTACAATGTCATTTACAAACCCTTGACAAAGATCATCGCTACACACCTAAAGCCAATACTAACTTTCATAATATCTCCAGAACAATCAGGTTATGTGGAGGGTAGACAAATTCTAGACAATGTCATCTTGGCTCACAAAGTCATCCACCCGCTTCATTTGACCAAATCTCAAGGTATGCTTCTAAAATTGGATCTCTCTACAGCCTTTGATAAGTTAAGCTGGAAATACTTAAACTCAACTTTCCTCGCCTTTGGTTTTGAACCCTCGTGGGTCTCTTGGATTGTCAACCTCACCTTGTCATCCTTGTTCTCCATTTTGATCAATGGTGTTTCGTCCAAACCTTTCTCCCCCTCCAGAGGAATAAGGCAAGGGGACCCGCTTTCGCCCTTCCTTTTCATAATTATGGCAGAAGGGCTGAGTCATGCCATCAAAGCAACCATTACTGATCACTCCCTCTCAAGCCTCACCCCAATGGAATTTCTCCCCCCATCTTCCACAGTCAATTCATAAACAATTTACTCCTTATGGGGGTACCCAGAGCACGAGAAGCCCTACGCATCAAATCTCTCATCAACCTTTTTTGTGAGGCCTCGAGCATGGAAGTGAATTTTTTCAAATCTCAAATTTTCTTCTTTAACACGCCCATCCAGGTCCAGCTTCACATTACGTAGTTACTGGGGTTTACCCGTAGCATCCTCCCCTCAACTTACCTGGGCATCCCCCTTATTGATAACCCGCTAAGAAATACTTCCTGGAACTCCTTGTTGTCTAGCTTCCGAAAGAAAATCTCCCTATGCACCTTCTGATCCCCCAATCTTCCTGGTCGCCTCATCCTCCTCAAGTTTGTCCTACAAGCCCTTCCAGTCTACACCTTCTCAGCTCTGGCAGCCCCAAACTTCATCCTCAACACCTTAAGGAATCTCCAAAGGAGCTTCCTTTTGCAAGGTACCAACAAAGGACGCAAAATGACTATGGTTAGCTGGCCAAAAGTTTGCAAACCAAAGAAAGTAGGGGGCCTCAACCTTAGAGACCAAGCTCTTCTCAACAAGGTCCTTAGTGAAAAAAATTGGTGGAGATGGTTAAAAATACCATAAGATCTTTGGGTGCGTCTTTGGAGGAAAAACTACAATCCCAATAATTCCATAAAGGGAGCTCATTAGGTGGAATGGTCAGAGCCCTGGCTTGCTCATTTGGAATGCGGCTAGGAACAATAAGGGACTCATAACATAACACTCCTTCTGGGAACTGCAGAGTGGGAATTCAGCTCTCTTCTAGAGTGACTCTTGGCGACAACTTCCAGCCCTGAACATTGATCCCACTTTAAGTGCCCTCATCCCCTTCACAACAGACGCAGGCCTCCTCAAAGTGTCAGATTTCTGGAATCCAGAAGCTACAAGAAACATCTGTCGCATTTGGAAAAACTACCATGAAGGTTTGAACATCCCCCTTGAATTAAACATCCAACCTTTGCAATATCACCTTGACTCGAGGAAAATTTTAAGACAAGACGGGGAAGGCATTCTCAAATGGGGACATACCACCATGGGTACCTTCAATATACAAGAAGCTTACCATCTAAGAGCAGGCCGTAGATCCTTACCAAAAGAAGAGGTCTGGGGCAAGATTTGGGAAGCAAAATCCTAGCCAAAAATTAGTACCTTCCTTTGGCTAACTGCGCACAATAACATCCTCACTTGGGATAACTTAAGGAAAAGGGGCTTCATCGGTCCCTCTTGGTGTCAATTATGTGGCATAGAAAAGCAAAATGAAAACCATCTCCTAATTCTGTGCTCATACAGTTCTTGCATCTGGGATCACAATGCCAGCCTCATGAGAACCACAGACAGGAACCGCACAGGCATCCGGGAGACCATAGAAGGTTGGAGAGGTTCCATTTTTTAGTCCCCCATTCTTAACAGAATTTGGAAACTTCTATCGAGCTTCATCCTTTGGCAAATATGGAAGGAACGAAATCAACATATATTTAAATCAGCTTCCGGGAATTGGTAGGACGTTTGGACCACAATCCATTCCAACATCAAAGAAACAATCTTTTTGCACCCGTGGACCGATCATGACTTAAATTTCCTAATGAATGAGCGTCTCATACTAAATTCTTGGCAACTCAATTTCCCTCCCCTTTCCGCAAACCCCTCCACGTCCGTAAGTCGCAAGCCCAACCCCACTCATTGGGAGGCTCCGCACTCAAGATGTCACAAATTAAACTTCGATGGAGCCTCTAAAGGAAATCCTGGACCTGTAGGATATGGAGCAGTCATTCACAACAGCAAAGGGGAAATCCTCCACATCTTAGCAGGGAATCTGGGGCACAACACCAACAATGTTGCAGAAATCTGGGGACTCCTCTGTGGTTTGCAAGTAGCCAAATATCAAGGGGTTTTCCCCATAATAGCTTAAGGGGATTCACAGATTGTCATTAATCTTCTCTCTCACCTCCTCAATGGTGCAGACCCAGAGAAAATATCCCCAGCTGGAGACTTATGAACGAGATTTTCATAATCAAATCCATTCTCCAGCCACATTGGGTAATCTTTCCTTCCCATGTTCGAAAAACAACAAATCAAGTTGCTAACATGTTGGCAAATTATGGAGTGGATCTATAGAAAGGTGACTTCTCGTGCTCCCCCTCCTCTTCTTCCTCCCACCCCACAGTGATTGCTTGCAGAAACATAGCCAACAACAATGATTGACCCCCAGATGGGGTGTTATCAAGCGTAGAATGTGGACAAGCCATCTGGACAGGCGTCCGACCACTTGAAGCTGGCTCGGACTCGTCCCCCCTCATCCATCACTTCATGGAAATGAATTCCTCGTCGTCGGTCTTCAAACCCCTCTCGCAACAAGCTTGTCGCATGCTTATGACGCTCCTCTACGTGGGAGATTTCACAGCGATGGGCAGTACAACTTATCAGTCCCATCAACAACCTAACCATGTCGCTCCTAAGTCTGTGCCTGGGCGCGCAAAAACTCATTTGCGCCTTTGGCCTTTGCATCTTTGGCTCTCCCTGGTTTTCAATTTCGTTTTCCTCTCCGAGTGTGACCTCCACTCAACCTCCTCGTCTTCTAGTTGGTACCTCTCGTCACAGGTTTTATTGGTCGGTTCTGTTTCCTTGCATCTACATGGCATTCTTCGTCCCATGGTCTCGATTTTCCTTTGGGCTCTACACTCCCCGTCCCAGGCTCTTGAACTTCCTCTTCGCTCTCCGTCCCAGATTCAACCTGTAGCCATCACCATGCCCCGTCTTAGGCGAAAACCCAAAAGAGGGGTGGCCTGGTATGCAACATGAGGAAGGAAGGTGCCCGTCTCCGAATCTCCCCTGAAAATGATGCCATTCCTTTTGGTTCTCCCCCTGAAAATGATGGCATCCCCATATTGAATCCGATAGCAGCTCTCTCTCCTGCTCAACCTTTTCGTGAGACCACCTTGGACCTCTCCCCGCTCTCGAATCCATACGCCTACAGGATTGAATGGTTTGACAACTACAACAATTTGCTTGGCTTCACACCTCCACCCCCTTCCCCTCCTCGTCGCCTCCCACCACCACCTTCTCCCCCTCACCACCCCCTGTAACTTCCTTCGCTCCCTCTGTTTCTCCTTCCTCTTCCTCCGACTCTCCATTGTCCCCCTCACTCCCTTCTTCTTGTGACAGGTGTGTAGACAGAGAAGACATCATGGATTCCCTAAACGACCTCAAGAGGGGTCTAGGGGATGTCAAGTCAGCCTTACTCGAGAAGCAACTCAAGGAATCTAAACGTTGGAGCCAGGTGGATCTCATGATGTCCTTCCTACAGGACCTTCAACAAGCCATCTCAGACTGAGAGAGGCTCGGCAAAGGAAAATTGCAAGGGCACCAAGCATTCGCTGGACCAAGGCTCGATCCACGTTTCATTTAACCATGCTTCAGGTTTATGCTTTTTGTTTTACTTCGGTAGCCATGGGAGACCGACCACTTCTGGGGTGTTTGGACTGTGTCTTTTCTGTTCGACTTAGCAATCAAAACTTTTCCCTGCGTGGCAACATAGATTTATTTTTCTGCATATTTTATCCCTATATTTTGGATAAGTGGCAATTGTGGTTTCCCACCACGGCACTGTTGCCACATTTGATCAAGAGAGATGGACAGATGCAATTTCTTTTACTACAGGATCTAATACTATACTTCTAACTTACAAACAAAAATATGATATATGATGTGAATATAATAAATCGATATGATTGTTACAATATATTGATAATATAAATTAATATGATTATAATATATATTGATTCCGTAAATTAATGTCATAGGATTATAAGTTGACTAAATAAATTAATATGTAATATAATATTTTGATTATATAAATTAATATGAATATGTAATATTAATAAATTAATGTTATAGTACTAAATAAATTATGTAATATAATATGTTTTTTATTTTTGGAAATAAAAAATATTGTATTACCTTACGCTGTCAAAAAGCAACACATGTCTGAGAATATATCAAGACTTGCCACCTGATCTACCACATGTATGGAAACTAGAACAGGTGGTCAGCTTTGTTCAAGGACCAAAAAGTTACACATGTATGGAAAAACATAAGGACTTGCCACTTGTTCTGCCACATGCATGGAAACCAGAACATGTGGTCGGCAATGTTCGAGGACCAACTAGTGAACTAGATTCTAATGGCAGCAAAAAACATTGTAACTAAGACTAGAACCAGAAAATTAACAGTAAAAAAGCTAGACATGAGGCGAACTCGGGCGTCCATCCTGGCAAACTGTGAAGGTGTATGGCTTGTAGTATGTCGGGAAACTGCTCTTTGTAGGCTCGCTTGATAGGGAGGTGAACAAAATATCTGGGTGCTTGTTGAGGATGCTCCGGTTGTACAATTGATTGGCCAAGTCTCTTCGCATCTCCAAAATTAGGACCAAATGATCCTTTGCTAGCCTGTAGGAGTTGGGTGGGTCGTGGTTGTCCAAAGTCGAGTGCTCTGGTGCTCTTGCTTGTGTCTCCCTATTGGGTGGGGCATGGCTATCCTCCTCATTCCAGGATTTGCCCCATTTTGTCCTTAGGTCTTCATCGTTGGGGTCGGCGAAATTCTTGCAATGATTTGGCATCAAAGGAGGAAATTCCTCTTCTACCAAACAACTTGTCATGACCAGCTCGGGGGAATTCAAGGGGATCCCGATGCATGTTTGTGTCATCTAGTCGTCAACGATATCCTACAAGTTAGGAGGAATCTTCTCTGAGTTAGGAGGAATCTCATCCTCCACTACGCATCCTCCATAGATTAGCTCTAGGTTAGGCGAGTGAAACTCAGCCTGATCTTCCTTGCCCCAGTTTTGATTAGATTGGGGAGAGCAGGTCGAGCTGCTTCCTGGATTGGGAGAGAAAGAGAGAGAGGTCATGTGCGTCGGTGTCTACCTACTTGATTGTACTAGGCTGGCCCTTGCTTGGATTTGCCTCTCTCGTGAGGCATGACGAAGCTAAGCTTGTGGGGGGGAGAATTCATGGTGGAGAGGATAGAAATGCTTGGGATGGACAGAAGGATAATTACATAGGCCTGGAGTGCTCAAAGCATAACAACCGAGGGAGAACGAAAAACTAAGGACAAATGCGAGAGATAAGGGCTGCAACGGGAAATTACCTGCATGATGATGAGTGAGGTGACGACTGGGGGAGAAATGAATGTCAGGGTGATGCAGACAGGATGCATTGTACCAGTACCAGAGGGCCAAGCTTGAAACACCATTAGAGTTGTTGAACTGTCCTAGTGCACTAAGCTCTAGCTGGAGTAAATGTTATGCATTTTGAATGGTCTGAGAATGATGTTGGTCGCGAGGGGCTTTAACTACCCTCGTTGCCAGCGTGCTATGTGACATGCAATCTCCAGGTGTCACCCCATCCGAGGATGTAATATAATATGTTGATTATATAAATTAATATGAATATGTAATACTAATAATATGTTGATATAGATTTTAGATTTTTTTTATTATAATAATACGTAAACTATGTTAATAAGATTTTAAAGATGATTTTTTAAAACTACTCAAATTACCACAATTTTGAAAATAAAAAGTAGATTACAATGTACAAGGAACTTTTAGTTGACAAAATAGGTTGACCCAAAAACCTTAATTTTATCCATAAAACATCATGTTCCATCTAGATTTATGTCGGTTTTCCAGTTATTATTGCTCACTGATGCAAGGTTAACATTGACTTCAAAATTCAGGAAAATAAAAGTCATGTCCATAATCTCATGACCTGGATGGTGGCTAATTGACCTTTTGGCATTACATTCCATCAAAATTGGTAATTAGCAATCAAATCTTTCAAATTAATACATATCTTTCAATATAAGTGTAATTTGTATACCTTCTCCAACATTACCAAACCATTTCATTGTTCGAAAGAACTTCAAACATGAATAAACAAATCAACTCATTATAGTTAAGCTCAACAGTGACGCCCAAACATTTTGAGATATTAAGGATATTAGGTTTATTTTTCTCCTAAGATATGATTATATACATGCAGAAAACAACACAACTTTGCTTGGATCTAACACTTTATCGCAATTTTGCAGCCATTGTTGCTTGCAGAAGCTATTAATAATCATTTAACCAATCAATACCAAAGATTCAATCATTACTTAAAAACAATGTCACTACATATGATTCCCCTCTCTTCCTTACTTTATTTTGTATAAGTTAAAATAAGTAATTTTCAAGAATGATGGAAATGGTTATGGTGTTATGCATGTAGAGTTTGTTATTGAGTTTTGAGGGGTTGCTCTGCATTGTTGAAGGGGAGATTTTGTTTTCCTCTAAATGAGAGGGTGTTGGCACAGGGGCAGACTCAGGGTTCAACGCACCAACAACGCACCAACAAAACCCTAACTACCGACCCTTTCGGCAACACCTGCGAAGCAGATGAAGTCTCACCCAAGGTAGAGGTAGGGGTGGTTGCAGGACTCAGGTGTCTGCAACCTTAGCTGGGACACAGATCTGTGATCAATTTGGCATTCGCTAAATCATCCCTGTGCTTGGTTCGCTTTTCATCTGATGGTCGAGATGGTCCGGATCCGCGAGCAGTCGACGGAGAGGCTTGCAGTCCTCTCGTCGATGACGCTTGTACACCTGTAGACATTGACATGACTCTTTTAGTCATGAGGTCGATCAAAACTTCTTCAACAACTTTCTCTACATCACTCAACTCGTCCGACATACACACTTGGGGTTGGAAATCTTCAAGGTTGAGGAGCAGCTTAAACACTGTAATAGGATAGAGGGAAATAACGCAATGACCACTATGTAAAATCAACAAGTCTGCGAGCTCAAATTCACAGTTAGCAAAAGTGTTCTCGGTACATGGCGTGTCGGGATAAATAGAAAAATCGACAATGGGTCGCTTGCAACGGGTATGAAGCCTTCCTGAACTCTGTTCTGTCCATTATGGCGTGCTCCTAATGGTCGGATGGTGAGTTGTTTGTCCATAAATGTCTTTCTACCCGTTCAGAGCGTCGGTCGAACGGTTATAATGTCCCCAACGACTATATTGCTTCACCATGGTGAAGTGCCACGTGTCGTTGTTCTGATATCCCGACGAAGCTCCAATTTGGCAAATTTTCCTTCTGTGAGGTTCCTTCTGGATCTTTCTGCAACTTTTCGATCTTAGCCCTCTTCTTACTTAGTTTTCTAGCCTTCTTTCTGGTGAGCTTCGTCTCGGTATTCCTTTTTCCATTATGATTCTTATCTTCTTTTGACATGGTGACTTCGCGCTGTTAAGATTCTTTCAAGGGTAATATTCTTCCATTGTTTGGGATAGATATTTCAGTCTTTTGTGGGTCCTCTAGTGTTTTTGAAACTTTGACATCCGGATCTCTGGTGTTAAATAGCTTCGATCTGCTCTTTTGTTCTTCAATCAAGTGTGCGATCCTTCTAGTCATGAATTCTTTCAAGTCTTGCTTCTGTTATTCCGAAGCTTCTTCTTCTTCTTTCCTTCTGGCCTGATCTCTTTCAATCCATGGTTTTCCTAGTAACATAGTAAATGGAGCGTTGTCCTCAATAAATTTAATAATCTCAAAATCTTCCTCTGTCGAAGCTCTATTGATAGTCATAGGTAGCTTGGTAAGTCTCCCACATAGGGTTATCAATTTTCCTCTGAATAACCCCATTCCTCCTAGTGAAGGAATCATAGCAGGCTCTCCTAGAAGTTCCCAAGTTCGTTCTGTCATAATATTCACCTGTGTTTCCTCATCCATAACACAGTCAACGTCGAATTCTCCTATTCTTGCTTCAAGGTATTCTTTTTCTTTGAATATCTCTTATAATCTGACATGTCGGTGGTCATTTAGGGTTTCTTTCATTCGTAGCAATACTTTCTCAGATTCTTTCTTGGATTTTGTCATAATCTCATTTTCTAGATCTGCCTTAGGGTTCTCTTGGTTCATATTCATTCTTTCAACTTTATCAATCATTCTAGGGCAATCCAATACTTCATGGTCCATAGCTTTACAACAAAGACAACTAGGTTTTCTTCTAGGGCATTCCTTAGCAAGATCTCCCGGTTTT